>SJXQ01001562.1:0-69866 GCA_006408695.1 Aepyceros melampus | reverse complement strand
GATACGTGTACCCCAATGTTCATTGCAGCACTGTTTATAATAGCCAGGACATGGAAGCAACCTAGATGTCCACCAACAGATGAATGGGTAAGAAAGCTATGGTACATATAATACACAATGGAGTATTACTCAGCCATTAAAAAGAATACACTTGAATCAGTTCTAATGAGGTGGATGAAACTGGAGCCTATTATACAGAGTGAAGTAAGCCAGAAAGAAAAACACCAATACAATATACTAACACATATATATGGAAGTTAAGATGGTAACAATAACCCTATATGTGAGACAGCAAAAGAGACATAGATGTATAGAACAGTCTTTTGGACTCTGTGGGAAAAGGCAAGGGTGGGATGGTCTGAGAGACTTGCATTGAAACATACGAATCACCAGTCCAGGTTCGATGCATGAGACAGGGTACTCAGAGCTGGTGCACTGGGATGACCCAGAGGGATGGGATGGGGTGGGAGGTGGGAATGGGGTTCAGGATGAGGAACACATGTAAACCCATGGCTGATTCATGCCAATGTATGGCAAAACCACTACAATATTGTAAAGTAATTAGCCTGCCATTAAAATAATTTAAAAAAATAAGAAAAATTTAAAAATATAAAATGATGTATAACATAGCATAATACACTTCAGAATGTATTCCAATATCAAATGAAAAAGTTAAACAGTGAAAAATTGCAATTACTTTTGCACCAGCCTAATAAAATCTTTTAAATAAGGCTTTGCTAAGAACATAAAAGGAAAACATAAAAATGAAAATGCAAAGGCTTACAAAGGATCCTAAAATAATTCAAATGTAGTTATAGATTATTTAGACATGTCAGTTCTCTCTATTCCAACATTATAAGGTTTCAATTCTAGTTTCAGGTTCCCTACACAGAAAACTTGAATTAAACAGAGGTTTAAAATATGCCATGCCCTCTTCCATCTTTATGCCTTTACCCATGCTGCTCTAGCTCACACTTTTATTCACCAGGCTAAGCTATACATCTTCAGTCTAAGCTCATCTGTGAGTCTAAGGAGAGATACCACAACAGTACATGCAAAAAGCATTTCTCAAAACAGCATATACACTTTGATTCTGTCTCAAGATATATTTATCTCTGTGTGCATCCAATCCAAATGCATACTTTCATTACACAAGCCTTCAAAAGGGTACCTTACCCACCTCCAGGGAGGGGGATGGAAGCAGGCTGGCTCAGAGACTGCTATTTTCATCTTCGTGATACTTGGGAGGAACCACTTCTAGGAGGTCTGACTGGACCCGTCCAGACTGGGTTAGGCGCTACTCCTTTCTGCCCACAGCATCCTGGACAAATTGTGGAGCACAGCAGCATCCTCGTAAGTTCTTATAGCATGCTACTTGAGTATCTGTTCCACTATCTATAAGCTTCTTGAAAGCGAAACTTATTTCTATACTCCCAAGTGAATACAGTACCTGACATATAATAGAAATCAATCTTATATTCTAGAAATTCAACAAATTTCAATAAATATGAACAATTGAACTGAATTCTCCATGACTATGTGCTTTTTTCCAGGAAGAGGAATGGCAGTTTCATGAAAAAAAGTGCTCAGTGCCTTGAAATTCAGTTTTTTTAGATACATTCCAAGATAAGAAAACTGTCTATACTCAGTCAAATTTGCTAATAGCTTTCCAAAATTCAAGATACTTGCTGTTAGATCCTTGTCAAAAATATACCAAACCCACTGAAAATAGGTAATCAGACAAATACTTGTACATGAATGTTCCTAGCAGCCCTATTCACAATAGCTAAAAGGTGGACACAACCCAAATGTGTATTTATGGATAATGTAGTCATTCAGTGGAATATTATTCAGCCTTAAAAATGCATGAAGTATTGACACATGCTGCAACATAGATGGACCTCATAAACATTATTCTAAGTGGAAAAAACCAGACACAGAATATCATATAGTGTATGACTCCATTTAAATAAAATATGTAGGGACTTCCTTGGTGCTATAGTGGATTAGAGTTCACCTGCCAATGGAAGGGACATGCATTTGATCCCTGGTCTGAGAAGATCTCACCTGCCACAGAGAAACTAAGCCTGCAGCTACTGAGCCTGCATGGCCTAGAGCCTGTGCCCTACAACAGGAGAGGCCACCCCAGTGAGAAGCCTGTGCACCGCAATGAAGAGCAGCCCCACTCGCTGCACCTAGAGAAAGCCTGCGTGCAACAACAAAGACCAGAGGAGCCATAAAAACAAATAAATAAAATTTAAATGGAATATCTAAATAGATAAATACACAGAAACAGAAAGCAGACTAGCAGTCACTAGAATATGGGGCAGGCTGGGGTAAATGCAGAGTATAGAGGGTTTTCTTTTGGCATGAAAAAACATTATCGAACCAGACAGAAGTCACAGTTGCACAATATTGTGAATGTACTAAATGTCACATTTAAACAAGGTCAATTTTATGTTACATGAATTTCACCTCACTTTCACCTCAATGAAAAACACATGCCAACTGCTTATCACTTAGAAGTAAGACAGAAGTAGTTATATAAGGGTTAATTTGATAAGTCTTTCCCATCATAAACCAAATATTTAAAGGGAGGGAACTTAACATGTGCTATGTCTTATTCATTAATAGAATAGCTACCTATTTCTTTCAAGTTTTAAAGGTTTGAGGGAGATGATCCAAAAAAAAAAAAAAAGAATTACCGGAAGAGAAGATCAAAAAGCAATTAATTTTCTGTATCTCCGAACTGTAAAAACAGATTAGACAAATTTGCAAGGTTCATTTTTCTGCAGCTTTTATTTGTTTTTAAAAGCTAAATTTAGCTGAGCTCTTTCTGCAAACAATCAGAATTAATTCTTTTGTCATTATTATTAAATAATCTACTTCTATATGTGCTATAAACTTGAAACTGTAGAAATAGATTACTCAAGAATATGAAACTCAAATTCCTTGAGAATGATGTAATCACATTTATTTGGATTCAGCTATTAATGTTATCCCATATGGCACTGCCTTTACTGTCATTTCCATGAGAAAATAGAAATGATTTTTCCATATGGAAAATGTTAAGGATTTTTAGCACAAAATAACACACATACTTGGTTATTAATACTAAATGGTATCTAATGACATGGACTAGTAAATGCAATTCCTCACATACTTAACTTATGGTGCAAACTGCTTAGGCTTAATAAAGGGATGCACAGTGCACAGTTATGTGGCATCAAAGTGTGTGATATCATTTCTGAAATACTATTAATATTTCATGGGAAATCACCAACCTTATGGCTTCAATTAAGATGAGCTCAACAAATACTGACCCTCTATTACATGGTGCCCCTTCACGGATCACAGCCTTGTCATGGTGAAGGGGCTTGAGTAACTCAGTGAAGCTATGAGCCATGTCATGCAGGGCCACCCAAGATGAAGAGGTCTTAGTGAAGAGTTCTGACAAAACATAGGTCAGTAGAGGATGAAATGGCAATCCATTCCAGTATTCTTGCCACAAGAACACCATGAACAGTATGAAAAGGCAAAAAGATATGACACCTGAGACAAGCCCCCTGTATCAGAATGTGTCCAATAAGCTACTGAGGAAGAGCAGAGGGCAATTACTAATAGGTCCAGAAAGAATGAAATGGCTGGGCCAGAAGGGAAATGATGCTCAGTAACAGATGTGTCTGGTGGTCAAAGTAAACTCTGATGCTATAAGAATAATATTGTATAGGAACCTGGAATGTAAGAGCCATGAATCAAGGTAAACTGGACATGGTCAAGCAGGTCAAGCAGGAGATGGCCAGAGTGAACATCAACATCTCAGGAATCAGTGAACTAACACGGACAAATTTAATTCAAATCACCATTACATCTACTACTGTAGGCAAGAATCCCTTAGAAGAAATGTAGTCCTCACAGTCAGAAAAAAAGTGTCTGAAATGTAGTACTTGGTGCAGTCTCAAAAACTACAGAATGATCTTAGTTTGTTTCCAAGGCAAATCATTCAGTTTCACAGTAATCCAAGTCTATGCCATAACCACTGATGCCGAAGATGCTGAAGTTAACCAGTTCTGTCATACATGACTGAGGGACTAACACACATACATCACATGAAGACCTACAATACCTTCTGGAACTAACACCAAAAAAAGATGTCATTTTCATCATAGGAGATTGGAATGAAAAAGTAGAAAGTCGAAGGATATCTGGAATAACAGGCAAGTTTGGCCTGGGAGTACAAAGTAAAGCACAGCAAAGACTAACAGAATTTTTCAAGAAAACAGCCTGGTCATAGCAAACTTTTTTTCCAATGACACAAGAGACAACTCTATATATGGAAATCACCAAATTGTCAATATTGAAATCAGACTGATTATATTCTTTGCAGCTAAAGATGGAGAAACTCTATACAGTCAGCAAAGAAAAGACCTGGAGCTGATTGTGGCTTAGATCATCAGCGCCATATTGCAAAATTCAGGATAAATTGAATGAAGTAGGGAAAACCATTAGGCCATTCACATATGACCTAAATCAAATTCTTTATGATTATACAGTAGAGGTGATGAATCGATTCAAGGGATGAGATACGGTAGACAGAGTGCCTGAAGAACTGTGGATGGAATTTCATACCATTGTACAGGGGGTGGTAACTAAAACCATCTCAAAGGAAAAGAAATGCAAAAAGGCAAAGTGGTTGCCTGAGGAGGATTTACAAACAGCTAGGGAAAGAAGAGAAGCTAAAGAGAAGCTAAAGGCAAGGGAGAAAGGGAAAGATATACCCAAGTGAATGTAGAGATCCAGAGAATAGCAAGGAGAAATAAGAAGGCCTTCTTAAATGAACAATGCAAAGAAATACAGGGGTAAAAATAGAATGGAAAAGACTAGAAATCTCTTCAAGAAAATCGAAGGGATTTTATCAAGGGAACATTTGATGCAAGGATGGGCATGATAAAAGACAGAAATGGTAAGGACCTAACAAAAGCAGAAGAGATTAAGAAGAGATCTCAAGAATACACAGAAGAACTATACAAGAAAAGTCTTAACAACCCAGATAGCAATGGTAGTGCGGTCACTCACTTAGAACTAGACATGCTGGACTGTGAAGTCAAATTGCTATGAACAAGCTAGTGAAGGTGATGGAATTCCAATTGGGCTATTTCAAATCTAAAAGATGAGGCTGTTAACGTGCTGCACTCGGTATGTCAGCAAATTTGGAAAACTTAGCAGTGGCCACAGGACTCAAAAAGATCAGTTTTCATTCCAATCTCGAAGGAGAACAATCCTGGAGAATGTTAAACTACTGGACAATTGTACTCACTTCACATTCTAGTAAGGTTATTCTCAAAATACTTCAAGCTAGCCTTCAGCAGTATGTGAACCTAGAACTTCCAGATGTACCACCTGGGTTTAGAAAAGGCTTGGAAGCAGAGAACAAATGGCCAACATTCTTTGGATCATACAGAAAGCAAGGGAATTCCAGAAAAATTCATGCTAAAGCCTTTGACTGTGTAGATCACAACAAACTGGAAAATTCTTAAAGAGATGGGAACACCAGACTATTACCTGTCTCCTGAGAACTGTGCATGCAGGTCAAGAAGCAACAGTTAGAACTGGACATGGAACAACAGACTGGCTCAAAACTGGGAAAGGAGTATAACAAAGCTGTATTGTCACCTTGCTTATTTAATTTCTATACAGAGTACATCATGAGAAATGTCAGGTCGGATGAATAACAGGCTGGAATCAAGATTGCTGGGAGAAATAGCATATGCAGATGATACTGCTCTAATGGCAAAAAATGAAGAGGAACTAAAGTCTCTTGATGAGCATGAAAGAGAAGAGTGAAAAGGCTGGCTTAAAACTCAACATTCAAAAAACTAAGATTATGGCATCCAGTCCCATCACTTCATGGCAAATAGATGGTGGAAAAATGGAAACAGTGACAAATTTCATTTTCTTGGGCTTCAAAATCACTGCAGATGGTTACTGCAGCCATGAAATTTAAAGACACTTGCTCCTTGGAAGAAAAGCCATGACAAATCTAGACAGTTTATTAAAAAATGGAGGTATCATTTTGCCAACAAAGTCTGTATAGTCCAATCTATGGTTTTTTCCAGTAGTCACATACGGATGTGAGAGTTGGACCATAAACAAGGCTGAGCACCAAAGAACTGATGCTTTCAAACTGTTGTGCTGGAGAAGACTATTAAGAGCCCCTTGGACAGCAATGAAATCAAACCAGTCAATACTAAAGGAAATCAACCCTGAATATTCAATGGAAGGATTAATGCTGAAGCTGAAGCTCCAATACTTTGGCACCTGATGTGAAGAACTGACTCACTGGAAGAGACCCTGATGCTGGGAAAGACTGAAGGCAAAAAGAGAAGAGGGTGGCAGAGGATGAGATGATTAGATAGCATCACCTACTCAATGGACATGAATGTGAGTAAACTTCACACAGGGAAGGACAGGCAAGCCTGGCATGCTGCACTCCATAGGATCACAAAGAGTTGGACACCACTGACCAAGTGAGCAACAAATTATATGGTAAACACTGTAACAGGGGACAAAATGATAATACAAACAGATTACTAACTTTAAGAAACTGACAATATTCTGAGACCCACAGAATCTAAACAAGTTGTAACTAGATAGCTTTTATGTATAATAAAGTATGCATATATTACAAAATTAGTACAAACAAGGCAGTAATGGACTCATTGTGGAGAAATTGGACTGAATGGTACAGGAACTGGCCTTAGTAGAATGAACAGGAGTCCAAAGGATGAACAAGGTGGGGATAAAATGTTTCAGATGGTCTAGGAATATAAAACAACTTCACCATCATCTGAGACCAACAGCCAATCTAATACTGAAGGAAGAAAAAGAAAATAAGAGTGTGGGAAGAAAAGAAGAAAAAAGAAAGAAGAGGAGGAGATGGAGGATGGAAGAAAAAGATAAGCAGAATATGCAAGAAGTTAATAGAGAACTGACAGAAAATGAGGCTGGAGAAATAGATTGGAACTAATTTAGGAAGGGCTTTGCTGACCTTCAACTACCTCTTCTAAGCATCAGGGAGCTACTGAAGGACTTCATCTGGGGAATGACATGGTCAGCCTGAAATGTGGAAAAGTCACTCTGATAGTAATATGGAAAAACAACTGCAGGGGCAAGTCTGAAATCAGGAGGATCAAATAACAACCTACTGTTATAGGTTGTTATTTGTTACAAATAACAACCTGCTGGAGATGACTAGAGTTGAACTAACATAATACCACTGGAGACACACTAGAGGAGGCAGACTTGAGATACAATATGTGTGACCACTTAGGTACTGAAGTAAGAGAAGAGAGGAAGCATCAAATAATTTAGATAATTTACACTTTAGATAGTGGTGGTGACATATCACTAGTGTAGACAGAGAAAAGAAAAGTGCAACAGTTTCAAGGTGGTAAAGGGAAGACACACTGCTCAATTTTGGGTATGCTGACTGAAGGAAATTATTAGACCTCTGGCTAAAGATTCATGTTTAGAGTTATTCACTTTTCAGTAATAACTGAATACAGAGATACACAACATTATCCAGGGAGAGACAATAATGAGAAGAGGACTAAAGAGTAAACCAAACTTAATCATACTTCAAGTAAGTTACAGCTCTAAAGAAAATGTCACAGAAATAGTAGGAAATCTAGAAAAGCATGATGTCACAGGAGGACAACATCATCTCATGGGAGGAAATATTTTTAAAGAGGAAATAATCAACACTGTTAAATGCGAGAGGAAAACAGCATAAAATAGAGACTGAAAAATGCTCATCGGACTTGACAATAATGAGGTTAAAATACAGTAGTAAACTCAGCAGAATAAGGAAGTAGGAATTCAGATGGTAAATTAGGGGCTAAGAAACAAAGGTAGTTTCTTATCATCTCTTGGATCAAATTTTACTCTTTATAAAGGTATTATTCCAGTAAGACGGTAAAGATGGACAGAAATAAAAGAGGTACTAACCATGGAAAGAACAGTTTCAACAAGTGTTTTAGGCTTCTTTTTAACGTGTTCAATGTCAGTTCAGCCCTTTTTTAAGAAAACAGAATCACTAGCAGGTTGACCTTTAAAATTCTCCTCCTAACAGGACAATCATTGCTGAAAATTTTGCAGTGTTTTGAAATTGAAACTTTGGGATCTGTGAGCAAGGCACCCTAATAACTTCACTTATTGGAGTGTGCGTGCATGCTAAGTCGTTTCAGTTGAGTCACAAACTAGAATGAATAGCAAATGAATGCCTTCAGATGTGCTGCAAATCAAGAAGCTGTTGACACCATAGAGGTAACGTGGTGGTTAAGAACAGTGCTGAAATCCACTGTCCAGGTTCAAGGCCTGGTTCTACTTTCTCTCTCTGGGACATTGTCCAAGTTAATTACGTTGTCTTCAGTCTGTTTTCTCACCTGTAAAATGGAGGTAATAATGTAATCTACATATTATAATTAAGCTCTTCAGGAATAAATGATATAAAATTTCTCTGGTATTAAATGATAAGAATGATGATGTTGATCTGGTTTATTTTCCTAGATGGTTACGATGCTGAGTATACATAGTTTGCAACATCTTATTTAAAGCTGTGAACCTGGATAAGACTGAAGGCAATGAGGATTGACAGAAAAGAGAATAGGTATAAAGACTGTTTCTGGGTTATAAGATATTAGGATCTCAAGGAAGACACAGCAAAGGAGACTAAATTAGAAGAGTCACTGAAGTAGGAGGAAAACTTGGGCAGTAGAGTCATGGGCAGAAAGTGTTTTAAGAGGGAGTGAATGATCAGTTGAGTCAAATGATACTAAGTCAAATAAATGCTAACAGATAACTGATCACTGGATTTAGCAAAGTGGAAATCATTAGTGACCTTGACAGGAGAGTGTTGGTGGACCTTTACTTCCCATGTTAGCAAGTGCATGGCCTTGGTCACCTATGTGCAAGCCACTGACTAGTATAGATTTTTGCTCACTGTAGAATATGATTCAAACAGGGACAATGAACTGTGGCTGATGTGTGCTGGGGGCTTCTGGAAGAGACATTTATATGCTCTTCTCAGAGAGCTAATGGAAAGATGCATGTTCTGCCACTGGATGTTACCAAGAAAATGAGGATTACTGGGAATTGTTGGCAAGCATCTTAAAATCTCGAAAAGAAAGAAAGTTTGCCACAGAGGAATAGAATTTAGGTAGAAAACTAGTTCACTAACGACATAACTGAATTACCAGTTATCTGAAGTTTGATATACCTCTACTTATCTTCCCCCCAAATCTGCTTGGTTCAGGATCATTATAATGGGAAATAAATTCCATGTTTTGTATGCTATATTAGATTTTTCTGTTACTTGCAAAAAAATATTCCTAATAGTGCAACTTATCAAGGCTCAAATTACATGAGCTGAGTCAGGGGAAGGGCAATAGTTACTAGAAGAATTTTGGACTGTCAATAAAAATAACTCCCAGCACAATTTATACATTAACCATGACCAAATCCTGTTCTTTTTCATTTCTGCTTCTCAATTTTAAAGACATTCTAATGATTTATAAAATTAATTAAATGACTTTTAAAAAACCAGAGTTCTGTTTTGAGAGGATCTGGGAAAACAGTGATCAAATTGGAATTTCTTACTTTCTATTCACTCCTACTTTGAATCCATTTGCCTGTGTTAAGCCAAGCAGCAGCTGGTGATGGTGAGCCATTGAGTATAAGTAAGATACTGAGTTCTGAAAAGGTCTTGACAGAGGAAATAATATAGGATCCTTTCTAACACAGGGCAAGCATAAGCCTGAAAACTAAACTCAGAGGCCCTCAGATGAAGTTCATACTTGGTGAATGCTGGGAAAAACTTCAGAGTTCTGTACACCCCCCAGCATCTATGGCTGACCTAGCCTCTTACGCTTGTCAGTCCGACTGATGCCCATGAAATCTAAGGAGTAGGCTAAAACTTCCCTATTTCTGAGGACAGGAAAGAGTGAGTAGAAAGATTGTCTCTGTTGTCTAGAGTCTGGCTATCTCCCTGCTGTACAATTCTCCAGTGGTTTAGATACACGATACCTTGCTTATCGCTAATGAAACCACTGACAATCCAAGATCTGCACCCAGCTCCACACCAACAAAAATGAAAACCTGTTACAACAACAATCTGAAAGAGAAATATCAAAGACTATAGACACCCAGTGAAATAGAGCTGCTTGGGAGATTTATGACAAGCTGAACAACAACAAAAACGGAAGAGCACTTCAGTACAGCACACAGACACAATCTAAATATGTATTTAAATCTAAACAGATAATGGTAGACTGCCCAGGAATGAGTTTAAAAGTACTAAATAAGAATTCTTAAAGTGAAAGTCTAGTGAGTTTACAAGCGTTTAAGACCTCAGCAAAACCCAGAAATTATAGATGGCGGTAAGATGAGACCGAGGTGAAAATACTGAGGAATAAAAACATCTGGTGGGATGCTCCACAGAAGATAAGCAAGCGAAAGCATGCTAACTGGCATATCTTATTGGAGTGAGACAGATGATAATTAGGAGAAGTGGAATGTCTTGGTAGAAAAAGGCTGGCCTCTCCTTTCCCTGGTGGTTCAGATGGTAAAGAATCTGCCTGCAATGCAGGAGACCCGGGTTTTATCCCTGAGTTGGAAAGATTCCCTGGAGAAGGGAATGGCTACGCACTCTAGTATTCTTGCCTGGAGAATTCCAAGAACAGAGGAGGCTGGCGGGCAACAGTCCACGGGGTGGCAAAGAGTCAGATATGAAGAGCAACTAACACTTTCACATTCCTTTCACAATGTATAAATATATTAAATAATTACACTGCACACATTAAATACATTACAGCTTTTTTTGTCAAATACACCTCAATAAAACTAACATGAGAGAGAGAGAGAAAGCAGAAAGGAGAGAGAAGGAAAACAAGAGTCTAGTGAAGTATTTATTTCTTCATCCTGCTTTACCTTTTGGACTTTTATACTCTATGAGTCAATATAGTTCCTCTTGTGTTTAAGTGAAGCAAAAAAAAAAAAAACCAACAACTAGGTATCTCATTTTTGAACAGTAGCAGAGAAATATGTGTCTGACTTTGAGTAGCAGAATAGGGGTGCTTAAAAGGGTGAAGAAGGACGGAATGAACAGTAACCTGAACAAACCAGAGAAACAAGAATAAACTGCAAATAATAATGTAAAGTAAGAGGAAAAATTAAGGACAAAAATAAAATGTATCAGATGATAATGCTCAGTGTCAACAGACCATACACTTCCATTAGAAGATTTAGTCATATTAGATTAAAAAGAATAAAAAATAAGTGGAAATTATTTAATATAATTATTTAAATAACATGTAAAATAAAGAAATGGGAAAGTATCAGATAAATGCAAGCAAAAAGAAAGTGAGATGCAATATTAATATCAATACAGAACTTAACATACTGTCTTAAACTTGATAAGCAGGGGAAAACACTAAACTAGTTAAGAAGGGAAGTTGTATCATGATAAAAGATACAATGTGTGAAAAAAATGCACTCTATGAATGCATCAATCAAAAAATGTGCTAATTATATAAAGCAAAATCTGGTATGATGGAAGAAGAACTTAATTAAAAATACATTTATAGTGAAAAACTTAAATCTCTTTTCAAATCAGATAGAGACCTAATAGAAAAAAAGACAGAAATTGAAAAGTATAAGCAACAATAAAAATGTATAGGCAAAACACTCTCTGACATAAATCATAGCAGGATCCTCTATGATCCACCTCCCAGAATACTGAAAATAAAAGCAAAAATAAACAAATGGGATCTAATTAAAATTAAAAGCTTCTGCACAACAAAGGAAACTATAAGCAAGGTGAAAAAACAGCCTTCTGAATGGGAGAAAATAATAACAAATGAAGCAACTGACAAACAACTAATCTCAAAAATATACAAGCAGCTTATGCAGCTCAACTCCAGAAAAATAAATGACCCAATCAAAAAATGGGCCAAAGAACTAAATAGACATTTCTCCAAAGAAGACATACGAATGGCTAACAAACACATGAAAAGATGCTCAACATCACTCATTATCAGAGAAATGCAAATCAAAACCACAATGAGGTACCATATGGCCCTGCCCCTTTGCTCCCCTGGAGGTTACAGTAAACTGTGTCTCCATTGATTCTAGGAGAGGTCCAACCTCCACATTAGAATATGTTACTTCGTTCTCATCCTTTTGTGGTCTTCATTACTGCTTTTACAGCACGTTTTTAGAACAAGTTCTAGGAGTATGAAGATTATTTTGAAGTTACGTAATATGGTTTTTATATTGCCACGGAAAAGCCATTTTGATAACTGGGCAGAGTGGAGCGGACCAGAAGGAGGGAGGAAATTGGGCTTCTCTTGCACCAGATTCCTCTAGTTGTGAAGTACTGTGAATTGGGTATTTGGCAGTAGTGCATAAGCATTTTTTATATTGTTTTGAGAGCTTTACTTTCTAAAAGGTAATTTCCAAAATGTTCAGAGAATGGTAAGCAAACAGTTGGTCAGTAATAGTTCCTCACGATTCAAGTGGAGATACTATGCTGTTTTAACTCATTTAATTTTTCTTGAAGCCTTGGTTTTCTTCACCTGTAAAGTGAAGATTATTGATGATATTCACCTCATAGGTTATTGGAGTTGGGAATTAATTGAGAAAAACGTATGTAAAATCCTTAGTGCAATAACCAGGTAACATAGTAAGTGTTGAGTGCATATTAACTGATAGTGTTTGTTGTTTAAGAATCTTCACTGAAGTACAGAAGCCTATCCCTGACTTAACATTTCTTCCAGTGTACCCTGGATAGAGTTGTATGAAGTGAGAGTTAATCATTAGTATGTTATTATTAGAAAGAGGCATTGTGGTAAGCCTTTGGATTGGCAATTTAGGATAGTGAGGACCTTGGAGTCCTTACCCGCGAATTGTATTCTTTTGGATAAGTTAGCTTCTTCATCAGTAAAAGAAGAATGTTTTACACTAGGTAATTTGGGAGGCCAAATGAGATGACCTGTGTTGAAAGCTTTTGTAAACAAAGTAGATTAAAATTAGTTGATTTTCATGACATTGGTAAACCCAGAAGATGAATTATTTCCTTTTTGGCTACCTCCAAGTTAGCTGTATCTCATATACTTTCTTCATTTACACATAATTTAGAGAAAAATTATATTGACTGTTTTATTCTGTAGAAACGAAAGTAATCATTGACTCAATATCGTATAAAAGCATGCTGTTTATCTTTTAAATTTCTTGATTGTTCTTTCTGATACTGCTGCTGACGTTCATAAGAGGATTTTGATTCCTCAGTTTTTTGAATATAATTTTTCCTAACTTTTTTGAATTTTGAAACTCGAGAAAATAAAAAGAACATATTTTCACTGAGAGTTACTGCTATCGCTTTTTAACTTTTTATTTTGACATAATTTCAAACTTAAAAAAATGTTGTAAGAATGGTACAAAGAATTCTCAGATATCTTTCACTCAGATTCCCCAAACGTTAACATTTTACCTGTTTGCTTTATCTTCCTCTCCTTTTTGTCTTCATAGTTTTCTTCAGAAATCTTTGCTAGTAAGTCGCAGATGTGGTGTCCCTCTTAACCCTCAGAATACTTAAGTGTGTATTTCCTAAAAGCAATTACATTCTCTAAACTAACAACAAAATCAGGAAATTAATATTGATATAACTGAACTGTAGCCTGCAGGTCTTAATTTGGTTTTGCCTGAAGGAGTCCGGAATTGGTATTGGAAATTTTTTTTTAAACAGCTTATTACGGTATAATTGACATAAAACACACTCATTGTAATGTACAATTCAGTGATTTTTAGTATATGTGCAGAGATGTGCAACCATTATACCAAAGGCGCTCTCTTTTTTGTTTACAAGTCCCTTCCTACTCCCACCGTAGCTCTAGACTACCACTGATCTTTGTTGAGTTAGGCTTGCCTTGCTTGGGCCTGGAATGGTCACGTCGTCCATTGTACCTTGCAGGCTGTACGCACAGCAGGAGACAGTGCATGCTATACCGATGATCATTCATATTTAATGTTGAGCCCCTGGTTGGTTGCGTAACTACACATGACTTAAAATTTTCTCTTTCAGAACTAATGAAAATAATGTTAGAAAAGAATATGGCACATAATTGGAGGTAGACGTTTTATGGAATAAGTGAATAAGTTGTATATGAGTGTTTGCTGAGGAGGATCTGTTGGTTCATTTGCTTCTTACCATTTTAGAAATTTGTCCTGATGAGGTTAGCCTGTAAGTCTATATACCAGGTGAAATACTTTGTTTCTGTCAGGATAAATCTAATGGATGAATGCATATAAGCAGTATTGGTATTCTTAAGAGTGCAGAAAAAGTGGTTTAAAGGTGAAAAAGAAAAGCAGAATGTATAGATAAAGCTTCTTTAGAAGTTTATTTTGTTTTGGGGGAGGACCAAATTTTTTGAGATAAAATTTACATACATTAAAATGCATCCATTTTAATTTCAGTCAATTTTGATGGATACATAAACCTGTCTGACCACTGCCACAATAGAGATAGGAAACACTTCCAACATAGGTTCTTGTTTTTGTTATTTTGGGCCATGAAGTTTCATCCTTGGTGGATAAAAATGTTTTGAACCTTCCAAAAGTGAAGGTACTTTTCAAGTATTCTTTAAATGCTTTAAATTTAAAGTATTTAAATAATTTAAGTCATTTCAGTGCTGATAAAATAAGCTCCTCACCTCTGTTAAATCCCTCACACAATCCCTCGGCAATTGACTACATTCAGAATAGATCTAGAAACCAGTAAAGTGTCACCACTTCATTACCACCACCTGGTCTAGGCTACCTCTCTTGTCTGGGTTATTTCAGTAGTCTCTTACTTTTCTACCCTTGCTCTCCTCCAGTCTTAACATAGGGGCCAGTGATACTGTTAAAATAAAAGTCAAGTCAAAAACCTTTCAGAATAAAACCCAGTATTTTTACAGCGGTTTACAAAGCGTTACATTCTTTGAACCCTCTTCCCATCTCCAGCTGTTGGCCTTATTCCTCATGCTGACACACCTCAAGTTCTTTGTATTTGCAGTTTCCTTTCTTAAAAGGCTATGGCCCCCAGTATAGGACTTCCTGCCTCCTCCTCTTGCAAGTCTTTTTAAATGTTGCCTTCTTGGTGAAGCCTGACCACCTTGTTTAAAATAAAGCATTCTTTAGCTCTCTTCCCTATTTCATTCAACAAAGTACATACCAACTTTGAATATCTTTATAATGTAAGAGTATTACAGTTTATCAACTACAGGTAAAAATGATAAACTTTGCTTATTCTAAAAGTTTATTCTCAGTCATTTCACATACACCAAAACATACCAAAAAACGTTTCTATGTTGAAATATGTGGTTATTACTCTCCTTTTAGGATGTTTAAAGTGAACATTAATAATTATCAGAGATCACCAGAAATGTTTGTGTTCTGAATTTCCGTAGGAGGGGCCATTATCTTATTAAGATTGCCTTCATCTTTGAAGTTCAGCCTCTGAATAAGCAAGTTTTAAACAGTTCCAAATAAAAGGGAAATAGTCTGTAGAAAAATTGGAGTGAATGAAATGGGTATATTGCATAAACTAAAACATAATCTGGTTAATTCTTAGCAGAATGAAAAGACATTTGAAAACTGAAAAAATAAACACCAAGAACAGAGTTTTTTTTAAAGTAGTACTTGCATTTAATTCTTAGGGGAAAAGTGATTTTAAAGATGAATTCATGGTTCGATCTTTGTAACCATTGTGAGGCTAGGTGCTTGTCACTGCTCGAATTGTACCCACACATGGTAATTTAATAAATTTATTTAAAGAGTTTCTTAGAGTTTATTTGTTTACTGATTGATTCATTGAACAGGTATTAATACCAAATGTTCTTCTAAGAAAATGCTGGATAGAGTATTATAATGATAATATAAGAGCTTCTGTAAGTAGGACAGTAGCCCTCAATGTTTTAAAAGGATACACACTCCTGTCCCCTTCCATATAGAACATTTGTTTTTGTTTTGGGCAAAAAACTATTTTTAAAAATCATTTAAAGATTCAACACATTTGCAGTCTTAAATCAGTTGCATTCATACCTCTATTTTAAGGCATTTCCAATAGCTTACTTGCTGGTATATGGCATTATTCTAGGTATTTATTTTACCTGTAAAGCTTTCTGAATATTTTAAGTGTGCTGTGTTTTTGAAATTGAAGTTTAGATTTTATAGACTATTTCAATATCCTAACTTAAGGGAAAACACTCTGAGGAAGAATAGCTATGAAGATGAAGGGCATGCTTTTTAAAGAAATATCTGATAAAGGAGTAAAAAGATATTCAATCTCATTAATGAGTAGGGAAATTCAAGAAGAAACGAGAGTATTTTTTTTACCTATCAGATTGGAATGATGGTGCGGATGTAAGGAAGGGGCACACCTAGATACTCTTGGTGGGAATATTAATTTGTACAGTAGGTTTGGAGGAGGATTTGGAGGTAAACTGTAGATATATAATAGTACTGATCTGTATTATTGAATTATTTGGCACAGGTGCTTAGAGTTATACGTCCATTATGTCCAAGAACATTTAATATTATTTGTAAGAGGTAAAATACAGAGATAACCATCCATGTTGGTAGATAGTTGTATCTATATAGTAATAGTTTACTGCATTATAAAGGATGGAGTAGAAGTTGATGACATGAAGAGATGTTAATAATAAGGGGAATATGTACATAACAATATACTATGATTATATTGCTTGCACAAAAACATAAATGATTATATATTAGTTTGTGTAGAGAAAGGTATTTTAGAAGAATACAATGATTGATACCAAACTTGGGATTAGGAGCAAGGAAGTGGAATACATGCACTTTTTATCCTTCTCTTCTGAAGGATGAATAAAATAATATATAAAACCCAGAAAAGAAAATAGTAGAGAAAAACATTTTTTAAAAGCTTTAGACAACTCTGGATCCCTTGTTACAGAGTACAGGTAGGGGAGTTTTTCTAAGGATAAAACAGAAAATCTTCTATTAATCAAGTTGCTAGTTTTAGCTCCATCATTAATACCAGATCAATCCACTTATTTTGGTGCATGGAATCTTACTAGGACATTCTACATCATTTTTCTAAACTTTTCCCAGTAGTTTTGAATGCTTGAGTATGTTGACAAAAATATTGACTGTAAAATTTGAGGGTAGGGAAAGTCTTAAGTATTTCTATTCTTTAGGGAAAAGACAGAAGTTTCTTTTAAGTGATACCAGTGTCATAAACGAAATGAAACAGTTCAGTGTGTTCTTGTATTTTTAAAAATCAAATACCAGCATCTGATTCTTTAATTTCATCCGTTCATTGAATATCGTTCAGGAATGGTAAAGAGGTTTGCTTTAAAGTTTAAGAAAAATTATCACTTTTTTTTTCATTGTCATAAATTGGATATTTTCTTTATATTTGAATGATTACAATGGGACCTGATAACCTGGAGGTCCCCCACTACGTCCCCAGGTTTGTAGAATATCACTGAGACATTGATTTGTCCTTCAAGAACTGGCCAACACTGAATCAACAAATACTGTGTGACTTTGTTAATTTAGTTTTCAGGATGCATAAAAAAAAATGAATGCTTCAGAACACTTAAAAACTGTTAGATATTTTCCTGAATTCTGAATTTAGTTTAAAAAGATTCATTGATGTTTGGTACTTAATTTTTGGATATTAACTGAACCTCAAATTTTTTTTCTTCCCTTATATGTATTCCCATATGATTGTAGGAGTCTATCCTGAACTTAGATCGTGTACATTTTGGGAACTTATTTTAGAAAAGATCTAAGGTTAAAAAATTCTCAATGGACAGACAGAGAAAAGAGGGTCTTTGCCAACTCCTCTGGGTAAGAAACTTCAGAATTTTGCAGATACTCTAAAAATGAAGGCCAAGAAACCAGGCATATCAAATTGTAAATGTTTGAAATAACGTGATTTGCCATGATTTCTTTCTTTAGACCGCTGCAGTAAGAATGTCTTTCCCCCCTCATTTGAATCGCCCTCCGATGGGGATCCCAGCACTCCCACCAGGGATCCCACCCCCCCAGTTCCCTGGCTTTCCACCACCCGTGCCTCCAGGTAAGTTTGTGGGTACTGTTCTTCTGTCGTTGATGACAGTGTTGTGTTTTGGTATACAAGAAAGTGATTCAGTTTCTTGGATTTTCTGTGTGTGTGTGTGTTTCAGTTTTATATATATATGCAGGCACACACATACTTTTTTTAAGATTCTTTTTCGTTATGCTTAAGATATTGAATATAGTTTCCTGTGCTATACAGTAAATCTTTTTCGTTTATCTGTTTTATATATAGTAGTTTATATTTGCTGATCTCAAACTCTTTAATTTTTCCTCCCTGCTTGCCCTTTTGGTAACCATAAGTTTGTTTTCTGTCTGTAAGTCTGTTTGGTAAATAAGTTCATTTGTATCATTTTTTTAGATTCCGCATGTACGTGGTATCACTTGATGTTTGTGTTTCTCTGATTTGCTTCACTTAATATGATAATCTCTGGGTCCATCCATGTTGCTGCAAATGGCATTATTTCATTCTTTTTATAGCTAAGTAATATTCCATTGTAAACATGAGTATATACCACATCTTTATTCATTTATCTGTCGATGGCCATTTAGGTTGCTTTCATGTCTTGGCTATTGTATATAGTACTGTTGTGAACATTGGGGTGCATGTATATTTTGAATTAGAGTTTTCTCTGTATATACCCAGAAGTGGGATTGTGGGATCATATGGTAGCTCTGCTTTTAGTTTTTAGGAGCCTCCGTACTATTTTCTGGGGCTTCCCTGGTGAGTCAGTACAGATTCTGCCTGCAAGGCAGGAGTCTGCCTGCAGTACAGTAGACTTGGATTTGATCCCTGGGGCTGGAAGATCCCCTGGAGAAGGAAATAGCAACCCATTCCACTATTCTTGCCTGGGAAATCCCATGAACAGAGGAGCCTGGTGGACTACAGTGCATGGAGTCACAAAGAGTTGGACACGACTTAGCAGCTAAACCACAACAACATACTGTTTTCCATAGGGCTGCGCCAGTTTACCTTCCCACCAGTGATGGTGGTGGTTTTTAATGTGTCCTTATGTCATTGCAACATTATCTTTAGAAAATGTGTGGTGAGTATTAGTAGAAACACTGCCTGTCAGTGTTCTAGAAATGTGATGTCTCATTTTCCTATGGTGGGAGTTTTCATTTCTGACTGAGTATCAAACTCATCTGGGAAATTAAAAATCTTTACCTAAATAATAGGTAATACATTTATGCCAATCAAAAAGGTATACAGTGAAAAACTTTTCTTAACTTCCTATATAATTTATTACTATTCCCTTACTGAAACGCAAAAACAAAACAAGGTTATTAGTTTCTTCTTTATCCTTCCAGATATTTTTTGGTGCATATTATAAGCCGCTCTAAGTATATATTTTTCTATTCCATTTGTTTTTGTGTAATCCTTTAACACAGATAATGTAGTAACATCGTATATATACTATTCTGCCTTAACATATATATATGTATTTGACTATTATCTTGGAGAGGTTTCCAAAGTTCTGTCTAAAAGCTTCCTCTATTCAGTGTTTTATAAAGTAAAAAAAGTTCTTTTAAGTCCAACCCCAACCTACTGAATCAAATCCTTAGAAATTAAGGCCCAGGAATGTCTTTTTAACAGGTTCACAGGTGATTCCTAAATACCCATTTAAGCACAGTTAAGAGAACCCACATTTGAGAACTGTTATCTTGAGATTTATAATTAGCATTGTTTGACTCAAACTTTTCCTCAGGTTTATGAGTGGTAGTTCAGATTTTTTTAATAGAATTGAAAGCATTTTGTACAGATTCAGTTTCCCTTATGAAAGATAGTATCTAAGAGTTCTCCTTACTTTGCATTTTGGGAAGTATTTTCTTTTAACATAGAATCCATGTAATTCAGGCTGAAAGCAACAAATGATCTTGCAAACCAACTAGAAGTATTTCTTTTTTAGGAAAGCTTTGCATCAGTGACCTGGCTTTAACCATTGGATTATCTGTTTGAAATTACAGTGTTTACTAAAGAGCTTGACTGTTGCAGAATCAAAAGTACCTTGCAATTGCCTAATTTGATGGGTTGTTAATTCATAACATGTACATTACAGAGGCTCAGTTTGGGGGCCTCCTACCCTTAGGTCAAGTACACAGCTGTGTTGGAGTAGATGTGAAAAGCCACAAGATAAATATGGAATTTTTCTGGAGTATCATTTAAAGCTTCAGCAATTTGAGGGTAAATCATAATTTAAAAAAACAACTACTTATGCATATACATCGTGGAGTAGAGTGCTGTACTTATAAAAGTTTTAAAGACATTTATGCTTGTAACTGGCTGTTTTAAGCTGTTCTTTTAGATAATCATGGATATGTATTTGTTACCCCCTTGCCACCAGAGACATAGTAGGAGAGCTTGAGTACTATCAGTGTATTATTCCATGTAACAGTGAATGAATTACAGTCAGTAACTTAACTGCCCTGTAATAAAGGAGTTTGTCCTGAAAAGAGGGATTGAGAAAATAATGTTAACAGAAATCTGAATAGTTATCAACCATCAAACATTAATTTCTTGAGAAGAATAATGTCCTGAGCCACTTTCATTTGGGCATCAATTTTTGAGGGGTTCTTTATTTTTTTATTAGTCTCATAATATCTTATTTTCTGGTAGTCTTTCCTAGTAACATACTTTTAACAAAGTCCTTGTGTTACACAGTTATAGGGAAGACTAGATTACTTTCAGTTTGTGAAGAAATTTTAAGGCATTGAGAATGAAGCTTAATCACTTGTTCAGAATCAGGAAAGGTGATGATGAAAAATCGTTTGTTTCCTTACCAGTTTATTGGTTTTATAGAAGAAATTTTAAATTCCTTTTATTTAAAAAAAAAACACACATACTAAATGAATTGATAACTGTCCAGAATTTTGTACTCATTAAGGCAGTAGCAGGTTGTGATAGTCTTTCTGCTTCATGAGTGTTTTGAAGTTTATTTAGATAGACCAATCTGTAAGTACATTTGGTTTTGAATAATATCTCATTGATATCTCATTTTTTATTAGCCTTATATTTCCCCTTAAAAGAACTGTGAAGGCACTCATTTTTCTGGCATGTACTTGATACAGAATGTATTCTTATATATATGATATGTTCTTAAGGCTCATTTTGCTGCTTTTTTAGGGACCCCCATGATTCCTGTACCGATGAGCATTATGGCTCCTGCTCCAACTGTAAGTATAACTTTGAAGGAGGAATTACAAGTACTGCTGCTTTTAATTGAATCTAAACAATTTGATAAACTCAGATAAATTATTTTAAATGTTTAAAAGAATAATAGGAAGAAAGAGCATTTATATATGTCATACTAATTTAAATATTATTTTTTTCTCAAGTACAATTGCTCCTAAAATAATGCTCCCTAAATAAATTATTTTGTTTTTGTGATTTTTCCTCTTATTCTCTAGACTCTTCATATACTGTTACTTCAGATTTAGACATTGACTTCCATCACTCCCTTATGTCTTGGTCCTTGAAAGTAGGAGACGTGATCTGACATATCTGATTTCTTAAAAGAAAAAATGCAGAAATGATCTAGTAGAAATTTAAAATTTAAAATGAATGTTGAATATATATTTACTCTTTGCTCTGACATACCTGATTTTTAGCTTCTTCAAAACTATTTTTTTTCTCTGTCCTCTAGTATGATACCGTCAAGCTTTCTTAAGTTTTACTGAAACCTTTTCTCTGCTGAAATTTTATTATTTATTACTACGTCTTGAACTTTAATTCTCCACATTCATAAAAGCTTCGGTACACTCTAGGCATCTTAATTAAGAATGCTAGTATACTGTAGAAAGAAAGAAAGTGAAGTCGCTCAGTCATGTCCAACTCTTTGCGACCCCATGGACTGCAGCCTACCAGGCTCTTCCCTTCATGGGATTTTCCAGGCAATAGTACTGGAGTGGATTGCCATTTCCTTCACCAGGGGATTTTCCTGACCCAGGGATCAAACTCCCATCTCCCGCATTGTAGACAGATGCTTTACCGTCAGAGCCACCAGGGAAGTCCTCAAGACTAGTATACTGTAACATGTAATTAAATGATAACCCTCTTAATGATAAAATGGTAAAACTCTTAATGTTTATTTAACCAGAATTCTTCTTTGAGTAATTAGTAGAATATAGGATTTAAATTGTAATTCCTCTGTGAGGGAGATTAGGTCTCGTTACTTTTAGCTATTTTTGTTTCTTTGACTTGCGGGTTTTGAAGAGGGGGGGAAGTGTTATTAAAAGGGTGGTGAAATAGGAACTTGCTGTGAGGCGGACCAAGGGGGCAGTCCAGCTTTTCTTGCATTGGACATTCATTGGAAGACATGCACTGGGAAACCTCCCCATGATAAGGGGGGGTTTATCCTCCTGCATTTCAGCTTAGGAAAAGGTAGCTCCCCCAATTCACCACTTCAGTGCTGACTGTATATGTTTTGCTAGATTCAATTCCAAATATAAAGATGAGTAAGACTATTCGGGAATTTGAACTTTATGAAAGGAAAAATAAGATAAAAACAAGTAACTGAGAAAAGGTAAACTGAGAGTGTGAGGAGAGTGCTATGGGAATATTTGAAATTCTGCAGGAAAATTAGCAGGGATGATTGGAGTTTCCTTTTATACTAGTACAGAGTACAGTAGGTGAAGAAATGTGTGGCTATATTTGAAAACTTTAAATGATTTTTGATGTCTTAAAATTTCTACCCAAGTTTTTTTATTTGGTCATCCAAATTGTGTTTAAAAGAAAGGTAATCCAATAGTGAGTTTCCCTGGTGGCTCAGTGGTAAGAAATCCGCCTGCCAATGCAGGAGATGCAGGTTCGATCACTGATCCAGGAAGATCTGGAGAAGGAGATGGCAACCCACTCCAGTATTATTGCTGGGAAATTCCATGGACAGAGGAGCCTGGAGGGCTACAGTCCTTGGGGTTGCAAAAGAGTTGGATACAACTTAGCTACTAAACAATAACAGCAAAATCTAATAGTGACACTTTACTTGTCATGAATAAGTCGTATTAATGAAAAATGTGCTTTGACAACTTTATATTAAATATATAGAACCTCTAGTAATATTAAATATATAGAACCTATCCTTTATGTTTGCTACTTAGAAATAGGTGTTTTGGGACTTCCTGGTGGTCCAGTGGTAATGCTCCGAGCTTCCACTGCAGGGGGCATGGGTTCCATCCGGATGTGGGAACTAAGTTCCCGCATGGTGTTTGGTGTGGCTAAAAAAAAAAAAGCTAAAATTGATGTTTTACTCTAATTTTATATTAAGCATGACAGCAAATTTAATTGCAAGTTCAAATTTTATTGTCTTTCTTCACTTTAGGTCTTAGTACCCACCGTGTCCATGGTTGGAAAGCATTTGGGAGCAAGAAAGGATCATCCAGGCTTGAAGGCTAAAGAGAATGATGAAAATTGTGGTCCCACCACTACAGTTTTTGTTGGCAACATTTCTGAGAAAGCCTCAGACATGCTTATAAGACAGCTCCTTGCTGTAAGTTAAACTGTTTATTTTTCATTTAAAAATTTTTTATTTCAGACTGTAGAAAAATCAGAGAAGATTGAATTATTGTCTCTATTATATTTTGAAGTTTGAGTCCTGCAAAAAAGTTGAGTAAACAGTGAACACTTTTGCAACACATTTTGCCACAATTGTTTTCTCTTTCTCTCTCCACACACACACTGCTCAGTTTTTTTCTGAATAGTTTGGGAGTAAGTTGTGGCATTACATTTCACCTCTGAATACTACTTATATCTCCTATGACCAAGATACTCTTCTACATTTTTCACACTTAGGAAATTTAAGGCTGATTCAGTATTGTTAATTAAAATACAAAATAGCTCATATTTAATTTTACCAACAGTTTCTATAAAAGGTGTTTTTTGTTTTTGGTCTATAATCCAGAGATGTGTATACATTGCATTTAATTGTCATGGTTCTTTAGATAGTTTCTTTCTTATAGAACAGTCCCTGCCTCTTTTGTTTAGCTTGTTTTTGTCTTTCGTGATAAACTGATGTTTTGAAGTGTCTGGGTCTTTTGCAAAATGTCTCACCCCATTTGAATTGATTGTTTACCCGTAGTTAGATTTAGAGTAAGCATTTTTTAGAAGAATGGGCCATGTGTGATGACTGTTCTCAGGTGCAGCATAGGAAGAAACGCCATTCTCTTGGTTCCATTTTTGGTGGTATTATTTGGTTAAGGTGGTCTGATCTCTCCATTTTAGGATATCTTTTCTCCCTTTGTCGTTAATGAGTAACCTCTGGGTTAATATTTTGAGACTGTATGAGTTCTTTTCTTTAGAAGCCTTTGGAACAATGATTTTAACATCTAGTGGTGATTAACTCCCTTTAAAGTTTTTATTCTATATAGGCAGTTTTTTTGACTTGGTCATTGATTTTCTTTTTTGTCTTAGTCTTAAAATTCATCCTGATGCTACATGCACATTTTAAGTGAAAGAATACTGACTTTTTAATGAAAAATAACAATATCCATACTCACTCTTTCCATAATCTCTACTATGTCTTAGAGAAGTTATTTAAAAATTTTTTCCTTCTTCATTTTATAAGTAATGTACATTATTGCCATTTCTGTTTTATAAATCATGTTATATTTTCATTAAAACGTGTTCAGAAAAGGGATTTAGAAAATAAACATAAAACCTAGCTTTGTCAGATCTTAGTATTTTATGATACTAGATTTAGATTTTCATCCCAAAGAAACAAAACATGAAGGTCCTAATTCTCATTTCTGTCTTCCACAAAGGTAATAACCAGAGGGAATCCATTATCCTAAACTGGGTGTTTATCATTCCTGACCATATTTTTTACTTTAATTACATACTTATAAAAGTTTATCATGTGTGAGTTTAAATTCTACGTTCCTCCAGTTTGCTTTTGTCGCCCAGCATATACGCAGCTCTAGTTTGTTCACTTTTCACTGCTATATACCATTGCATTACAGAGATACGCGATAAATTGTCAGGTTGTTTACTGATGATTGGTCATATGGATTGTTTTCACTTTTTGATATTATGTTTTGTTATGTTATTACTGGTAACATGTCTAAGTGAACATGGAAGTGCTCACTTCGGCAGCACATACTAAGTGAACATGAAATAAATTGTCATGTATTTCCTTAGAAGTGGAATTTCTGTCATTGGGCATGCTTATCTTCACTTTTAAAGAAATGCCAATTTTCCCCCAAGGTAAAACATTGGGAGGACATTTTATTTAATTTCTATTATGGATGTATTTTAAATTTTATTATTACTTATTTATTTTTGGCTGCACTGAGTCTTGATTGTTTGGCGTGGGCTTTCTTTAGTTGTGGCGAGTACGGAACTACTCTTGACTGTGGTGTGCAGGCTCCTCGTTGCAGTGGTTTCTCCTGCTGAGGAGCATAGGCTCTCGGCATGCGGGATCAGTAGTTGGAACTTGCAGGCTCTAGTGCAGGCTCAGCAACTGTGGTGCATGGACTTAGCTGCCCTGTAGCACGTGCGATCTTCCCTTATTAGGGATTGAACCTGTGTCCACCTGCATTGGCAAGCAGATTCTTAACCACTGACCCACCAGGGAAGTCCTTGGGGGACATTTTAAAAACCATGTTTATTGAGATATAATCCACACACCATAAAATTCACCCTTTTATAATGCACAGTTCAGTGGCCTTTAGTATATTCAGAGTTTTGCAAACACCACTGTCTAATTCCTTTTTTATCACTTCATTTTATCACGTTCATCACCCCATATAGAAATATATAAAAACACACTGTACCCATTAACATTGCTTCCCCTTTTCTCCTCCTCTCGGCATCTGGCATCCACTATTAAACCTGTCTCTGTGGATTTGCTTGTTCTGTGCATTTTATGTAAATGGAATTTTAGAATATGTGGCTTTTTTGTTTTGTCTTTCACTTAGCCTGATGTTTGTAAGATTCACCTATGGTGTAGCTTATTAGTGAAACTTTGTTCCTTTTTTGTGGCCAACTAATACTTCATTTAATGGATACCCTACATTTTGTTGTCCGTTTATCACTTGATGGACAACCAGTTGTTTCCGCTGGGTTGTTGTGAATAACGATGCTGTGAATATTCATGTACAAGTTTTTGTGTGGCTATATGTGTATGTTTTCAGTTTGAAACATCCCTTTTGAAAACTGTTGATGAATATGTGCAGCGTAGTGGTTTTTTAAGATATCTTTGAATTCTGAATTTACCTCTTCTATTTCTCTTTTTTTAAGACTTTATTTGGATGTCTGAGGAGCTTTGATTGTCCATATTTAAGAGTTAGGGATTAAAAGACTTGTGTACATAAGCTTACTTTGTAAAATGTTGGGCATCGCTGTAGGGTAATCTGACTGGCAGCCAGAGGTTTTAAATTCCGTGAAGTGTTCTTTGAGGTGGGTTGGTTTCTCTAGAAAACTTCGAGTTTTATGCCTAGTAAGTTTATGATTGAATGCCTGTATGAGGTTACAGGTACAAGATTGACTTCAAGCATTTCTTATACCTTTACTTTCTTCCCTTCTTACTCTTGTAATCTCATTTGTATTTTCATATCTGGTGCTCCACGTCCCAAGCTTGTTTTGTTCACTTTCTTCAGATTGTTGCTGTTCAGGCTCTCTTCTCTAGTAGTGGGGAAAGGGTAATTGCTTGAAGCCTCTGAGACTTTGATTATTTCATATTTGTATTGTCAGGCAGTAACTTATTCTTATTCAGCTTCACACTTCAGCCCAATTCTCCACAGTACCTTTCACCCCCGGTTTGGATCCACTAGGTTTTGTATTGATAGAATCAGACTAATTTTTTCTTCCTTATTAGTATCTGCTTCTGTACACACTTGGAGTCATAGCTTCCTTTGCTTTCCTGAATAAGCTATTATCCATCCATTTGCCTTTTGTCTTTGCAAAATTTTATTGAATTCTGGTGCTATTCTTTCACACTATGTTTGACCTTATGGTATTTTGTTCTTTATATGTATTTTGGCTGCACCGTGAGGTGTGTGGAATCCTACTTAGTTCCTTGACCAGGAATTGAACCCATACCTGCTATAGTGGAAACTTAGTCTTAACTTCTAGAGTAGACTACCAGGAAGGTCCCAATTTTTTGACTATCATTTTAGTAGTTCTCTGAACGAAGATGTGAAAAATCCATGCATTTCTCAGCTTTGACAGACAATCTTTAGTTATTACTTTCCATAAAACTTTTTTTAAACCTTCTAACTTTTCTTTAAGATTAGAAATAAACTTTGTGAATAAACAAAATGTAATAAATATCCCACCCTTCAGACAACCTGCCCCATTAACATTTTAGAGTATTTCTGATCTTTTTATGGAAATTTTTTTCTTTACATAATTAAAAATCTTACTGTTGGGACTTCCAGTGGTTAAGACTGAATAGTCCAGTGGTTAGAGACTTCATGTTTCTAATGCAGGGGATGCAGGTTCCATCCCGTCGAGGAACTGAAGAGCCCACGTGCCTTGGGTGTGGCCAAAAAGAAAAAGCTTACTGTGTATCTGCAATTTCATGTCTTGTGGTATATTTGCATCCCATATCAATCATTTCCCTATGTCTTTAAAAGTCCTTATAGTATGTACATGTGTTTTAAAACAGTCTTTATGGACTTACAATATTTACTTGATAGTTCTAACTATTACAATATTTGGGCATTTTGGGTTTATTTACATGTATTTGTAAGATAAACTGAAATGTTTAAATTTATTGAAAGATAGTTTTCTGGAAATGAGTCAGTAAGAATTTATATTTTCCTTTAAAATGACGTGTATTTTATTCATATAATAAGCTTGTGGGAATTGCAAATTTTAGTTGCTGAGAAGAATTTTTTGGCTTCTATTTTTTCCTAAGCAGGAATATAATTATGTTCTTATTTGCATTATAACTTTTAAGTGGTAAGGATCTTTTTTGTTTTCTTTTAAAGAAATGTGGCTTGGTTTTGAGCTGGAAGAGAGTACAAGGTGCATCTGGAAAGCTTCAAGGTAGGTAATTTTTTTCTTATTTATTGAGATCGTCTTAATCTGTGAGTATGAGTTAGGTTTGCATTTGCTCTCATTGTCGCTAACCGTGGGAGAGTTCTGCTATTAGCACTCCTTCTTCACTCCTACTGGAATAAGGACTAAAGGCGATTGGGAAGATGTTGGCTGAGAGGTGAGATTAGAAAGTGAAAAAGGCTAGCAGGAGGTAGGAGGGGGGCAGGGAATTAGACTAACTGGTTTCTTATTACTTTAAAAAGTTCTTTTGTTTCAGAGCAGGAGTGTACAATCTTGATGGAACAACTGAAGAAAAAAGAAATAGGACTTAGGAAGTGTAGAAGAAATGATGAGATGACCTGTTAGTCTTAAAAGCAAACTGTTCTTTTCATACTGCTGCTGCTGCTGCTGCTAAGTCGCTTCAGTCGTGTCCGACTCTGTGCGACCCCATGGACGGCAGCCCACCAAGCTCCCCCGTCCCTGGGATTCTCCAGGCAAGAACACTGGAGTGGGTTGCCATTTCCTTCTCCAATGCATGAAGGTGAAAAGTGAAAGTCAAGTCGCTCAGTCGTATCCGACTCTTAGCGACCCCATGGACTGCAGCCTACCAGGCTCCTCTGTCTATAGGATTTTCCAGGCAAGAGTACTGGAGTGGGGTGCCAGTGCCTTCTCCGTCTTTTCATACTAGTTGGCAGAAACACCTGTTTGATATACATTCTTTAAACACTATTATTATGGAAAAATTCATACACATATAAAATCAGCAGAATAGTGTGAACTCTTATGTACTTGTCTAGCGTTTTAACATTTATTAGGTCATGCCATTTGAGCTTAATCTGTACCCTGTCCATTTTCTTTTTGTATTATTTTTGTACACTCCTGAGCGCCAGATCATTTTGTCTGTAAATATTTTTATGTCTCTAAAAGATAAGTTTTTTAAGAATTAAATAATTTATTTGAATTGGAGACTAATTACTTTACAGTATTGTAGTGGTTTTTGCCATACATTGACATGAATCAGCCATGAGTGTACATGTGTTCCCCATCTTGAATCCCCCTCCCACCTAAGATAAGTTCTTTTTAAAAAACATACCTAAAATGCAATTATAAGACCAAAGGAAAAAACATTTCTTATAATTATTCTCAGTATTCAGATATCCAACATTCAGTCGATATCCAGTCCATGATCAGATGTCCCTCTGACTCAAATGTCAGTTTCTTAAATAGTCCTTTTGACTCCGGATTCATGTAAAATCCCTGCATTGCGATTGGTTGACATATTTTTGAGACCAATATTTTTAGTTCTTCTGTTTTTCTTCTTTCTCTTGAGATTTGTTGGAGAAACTGGGTCATTTGCCCAGTAGTGTTTTCTCAGTTTGGATTTGCTGATTGCAGCTCTAGTAGAATTATGTGCCTTGCATCTCTGTCCACTGCATTGTAATGTAAACTGTTTGGTAGTTGTAGCTTGTCAGTTCAGTTCAGTCGCTCAGTCATGTCCAACTCTTTGCGACCCCATGAATCGCAACACACTAGGCCTCCCTGAGTTCACTCAGATTCATGTCCATCGAGTCAGTGATGCCATCCAGCCATCTCATCCTCTGTCGTCCCCTTCTCCTCCTACCCTGAATCCCTCCCAGCATCAGAGTCTTTTCCAATGAGTCAACTCTTCTCATGAGGTGGCCAAAGTACTGGAGTTTCAGCTTCAGCATCATTCCTTCCAAAGAACACCCAGGACTGATCTCCTTTAGAATGGACTGGTTGGATCTCCTTGCAGTCCAAGGGACTCTCAAGAGTCTTCTCCAACACCATAGTTCAAAAGCATCAATTCTTCGGCACTCAGCCTTCTTCACAGTCCAACTCTAACATCCATACATGACTACTGGAAAAACCATAGCCTTGACTAGACGGACCTTTTTTGGCAAAGGAATGTCTCTGCTTTTGAATATGCTATCTAGGTTGGTCATAACTTTCCTTCCAAGGAGTAAGCGTCTTTTAATTTCATGGGTGCAGTCACCATCTGCAGTGATTTTGGGGCCCCAGAAAATAAAGTCTGACACTGTTTCCACTGTTTCCCCATCTATTTCTCATGAAGTGATGGGACCAGATGCCATGATCTTCGTTTTCTGAATGTTGAGCTTTAAGCCAGCTTTTTCACTCTCCTCTTTCACTTTCATCAAGAGGCTTTTTAGCTCCTCCTCACTTTCTGCCATAAAGGTGGTGTCATCTGCATATCTGAGGTGATTGATATTTCTCCCGGCAATCTTGATTCCAGCTTGTGTTTCTTCCAGTTCAGCGTTTCTCATGATGTACTCGCATAGAAGTTAAATAAGCAGGGTGACAATATACAGCCTTGATGTACTCCTTTTCCTATTTGGAACCAGTCTGTTGTTCCATGTCCAGTTCGAACTGTTGCTTCCTGACCTGCATACAGGTTTCTCAGAAGCAGGTCAGGTCTTCTGGTATTCCTATCTCTTTCAGAATTTTCCACAGTTTGTTGTGATCCACACAGTCAAAGGCTTTGGCATAGTCAATAAAGCAGAAATAGATGTTTTTCTGGAACTCTCTTGCTTTTTCTGTGATCAGACAGATGTTGGCATTTTAATCTCTGGTTCCTCTGTCTTTTCTAAATCCAGCTTGTACATTTGGAAGTTCATGGTTCACGTATTACTGAAGCGTGGCTTGGAGAATTTTGAGCATTACTTTACTGGTGTGTGAGATGAGTGCAATTGTGTGGTAGTTTGAGCATTCTTTGACATTGCCTTTCTTTGGGATTGGCATGAAAACTGACCTTTTCCAGTCCTGTGGAGACTGCTGAATTTTCCAAATTTGCTGGCATATTGAGTGCAGCACTTTCACAGCATCATCTTTTAGGGTTTGAAATAGCTCAACTGGAATCCCATCACCTCCACTAGCTTTGTTCGTAGTGATACTTTCTAAGGCCCACTTGACTTCACATTCCAGGATGTCTGGGTCCAGGTGAGTGATCACATCATCATGATTATCTGGGTCGTGAAGATCTTTTTTGTACAGTTCTTCTGTGTATTCTTGCCACCTCTTAATATCTTCTGCTTCTGTTAGGTCCATACCATTTCTGTCCTTTATTGTTCCCATCTTTGCATGAAATGTTCCCTTGATATCTCTAATTTTCTTGAAGAGATCTCTAGACTTTCCCGTTCTGTTGTTTTCCTCTATTTTCTTTGCATTGATCCCTGAGGAATGCTTTCTTATCTCTTCTTGCTGTTCTTTGGAACTCTGCATTCAGATGCTTATATCTTAAATTTGAGTTTGTTATTTTTGTTGATGCTTTTATATGTAAGAATTCTGAGTTTCTTCCTTAGGAGTCATATTCATTTATAGTTTTTTTTAAATGGTAGCAGCTATTGTCAGTGAGTAGTTGATTCATTCACTGGGGGGTTGCCAAATGTAACAGTCTGTTTGGAAGAATTGTTATTCCTTCATTGAAGAACAAATCATCATTTGTTAGTAGAATACATCCATAAGGATAAACTTCCTTTTCCATGTACTATATGGCTACTTAGAGATATAATTTCTGTAAGAAAAATTGGATAAATGCTTTGGTTCTTTAATTTTTCAAAAGAATGATCTCATGTTCTTAGCATCCTCTAGCAGTGACTTTTTTAAGACCTATTTTGAACTTCTATTTTGATGCATATTTGTTGTTCTTACATTTAATATAGATTAATTGTAATTATCCCTAGTGAAGCTTAAGTTGTCTCAGGTTGCCTCTGGAAATTGGATCTTCAGTGATTTTTGACCCAAACCTAAATGCCTTTGATAGCTTCCTTGTTATCTGGGAGTAAGATATTCAGAGTTCAGCTAGTAGTTTTTCTGCCCAAGACTTGGAATCAGCCATTTCTCAAGAAGCTCTGGTTCTTTTTAGTGGGAAATTGTTTTCAAGAAGGTCATCTGGAAATTGATGCACTCTGTAACCACTGTTTCGTCTTTTCTTTGCCAATGAACAGTAACTCAAATTCAAGCCTAAAAGATTTTTATCTAATCTTTTTTGTCGTATGTCTGTTTCTTTTCTTCCACACTTAGAATCCTGAGCTTCAGCACCGGCGCTGATAGACTATTCAGTAATTATTTTTTGTTACTGTTATCCTCTCACATTTCACATTCAATAGTTTTAGACCAATAGCACCAATACTGTCATCAATAACATGCTTGTTGACTTGTCTTTTTTTTCTTTAGGATATATGCCACTTAAGTGTGTGGTCAAATTTTCTGTTTTAAAATCACTCAACATGTAGTTGTATCACTAAGTGCAAACATATTTGGATTCATTTGTTAAATTTTATTTTCAATGTTTGCTCTTTTAAATTTAATCTTGGTTTATATCTGTTTATTAAAAATCATGAAAATAATGAGACTAGCTATTAAAATGAAACAGAAAAATTAGACTAATAAATAGAATAAAAGATCAGTACTTTTGTAATTTAACATCTCTGAACTGAAAAGTGCTGTATTGAGGTTCAGGCAGCCTTCTTGCCTCTCTGTAGCTGTGAGGAAATTGAGGATGGAATGAATCCATGAAATAAATCAAAGAATTAATCATGAAATTTGCTGTTTTGCTGAGTATTTTTTCATCAGTTTTAATAAGGAACATTTTGCCTGATGAGAATTTTTCTTCCTTTCCCATTTTTGTTTTCTCTTTAAAAGAGAAGTCCGTGTCAAAGGTAATTGAAGGAAAAGGAGGAGTGATGAAATAATCTTTGCGTTACAATGCTTTGGTCTCTAATGATTTTTTTTCCATAAATATTTTTCATCTTTCGTAATTGTTTTGATATCTTACTAAATTCTTTGTATCCTTTGCTAGCCTTTGGATTCTGTGAGTATAAGGAACCGGAATCTACACTCCGTGCACTCAGGTTATTGCATGACCTGCAGATTGGAGAGAAAAAGCTACTTGTTAAAGTTGACGCAAAGACAAAGGCACAGCTAGATGAATGGAAAGCAAAGAAGAAAGCTTCTAATGGGGTATGTTTCCTATATTGTCTTCTGAAGGCCAACTGTGCTTTTTCAGTGTAAATGCTTCTCATTATGAATGAATCTAATACAGGGCTTCACAAGATCATCAAGAGTGTGTTTTATATATAGTTATTTTAAGTCTTTTATCTACCCATAGTGGGTGGATGACTGTTGGTTTGCTTGTTCCAGGTTGGGATGAAGGTAGTAAGGGAGGCTGGACAAGGTTAACTTGCCAGAGAAAACACTGGTACAGACTATTCCAAACAGAGCTAATTCATTAAGACAGCTTTGTAAGTAAGTACAAAATATATTTCAACCTACAAAACTGTTACTAGTTGCCCTTTAGAAGTACACAGGTTCTAAAATGAATTAAAATAAGTCTTATTACTGTATCAGGTGGTGGCTCTATTAAATGAAGCTAATGTAACGGAAATTTTTGTATGTTGTGTTGTAATATATACATTACTACTCCCTCTCAACAAAGCGAAAAATAGCTAAAGCCTTAGTGTATATTTCCTTGTCTTCCCTTCCTAGTTCCTTTTGACATATCAAGCTGAAAGAATCCAGGGTAGATTCATTATTACCTCTCTGCTGCTACTGCTGCTGCTGCTAAGTCGCTTCAGTCGTGTTGACTCTGTGCGACCCCATAGATGGAAGCCCACCAGGCTTCCCCGTCCCTGGGATTCTCCAGGCAAGAACACTGGAGTGGGTTGTCATTTCCTTCTCCAAGTGGGTTGCCATTACCTCTCTATCTCTATAAAAACAAAACAGCCTTTTTGGTCTGTTGAGGCTTTTAACTGTTACTCAAAATGGAAGTAGCTTTCTTAATCCCGTCACTCCCTCCTTTACAAAAACATTGTAAAAGTATTCATAAAAGCAGAACAACCTCTAAAGAAGACTTTAAATACAACCCATAATTCTATCATCATTAGTAACCACCGTAGACATTTTTGTTGCATATTCTTCCAGGCATTTTTCTCTAAGGTATAAGACATTAAGTGTAATTATGTCAACCTCTTGCTCATACATCCTTAATGGTTTTGAATTTCTCAAAGTATGAAGCCTATATTCTTATCATGGCATCCTAACCTTGCTCCCATCTATCTTTCTGGCTTACTCTATCAATTCCCTTCCATGTGTCAGTCATATATTCCTACAAACTCCTTTGTGGTTTGATGTCCTTGTTGCCCATCGGAGCTCCCTGTTGAAATTCTATCCACATTTAGTTTAAATGTTGCTTGATTCATGTAACTATCATGAGTCCTACCCTTGATTCCTCTCAGGCAGAATTAAATGCTTTCTTTTTATATAAAGCAGGATTTTACTGGTATGTCAATCTGCTTTGTAGTGTATTTTGTTTGTATCGCTCTCTAATACCTTATCCCCTGTTTTCGTTCTCATATCCTACATTACTGATTATAAGGTAGGGCAATAAGTTCACAGACTATTTTTTTTATCTTGTACCTCCACAGAACCTGGGTCAGAGTCTTTCTTGCCCGTGATGAGAATGGGGTGAACATTTATTGTAACAGTTGGATTTATGTTGCTCACCTGATCATCCTTAGTGTCTTTACCTAGCTGTATAAGGAATTAATACAGTTTACACTCCTGAGAAATTGTATTTTATTTCATATCAGCACTATTGTCTGTCGTACCCCTAAAACCTTAAAAAAGCCAACGGTCTTAGATTTTCCTTGCTGGGATTCATATTTAAAATAAAGCATGGATACAGTGCTTTCACAATTTTTTATGTAATTCCCCTGGACTCATTATTGTACTCTGCTTGGTCATTTGTGAGGTGGTTTAAATTGTGGCATTTGCAAATGGTGTGCTCCGATCATAAAGTAAATCACTTCACTGTGTGTTTATATAAATGAGGAAATGTGTAATTGTGTGACTTCATTTTGTAATCACTGTTAGTAAGAGGAATCACAATTGATACCTGTTTATATTTTTCCTCAAGAATGGAGTTGAAGCTACTTCTAATAAAAACGGAGCAGTTATTTCAGATAAAATGAAATTTAAAAAATTAGCAGACCTGACTTCTGGCTGCATTTGGCATGGTTTCCAGAGGTATTGAAGTCGTAAGACAAACATGGCATAGTTTTGCAGAGTTGTCGATTTTACTCACAATACTAGTAAAATGAAGATGAATAATTCTATCAGATAAAAATTTTTTTTCAACAAGTAAATACATTGTCATGATTTTTCAGGGTAAATGTGAAAGTGTTCTTTATCTTTTATTGATTTGTTGGAGAAATTTAGAAAATAGTGATTTGAAGTAGAGGATATGAGAATGAGACATTGAGGAACGTGTGGTACCTCATCCATTTTCCTGATTCCCAGGCAGAAGAAAGAACACAATTAGTTGTATAGTTCTCTGATTTAAAAAGAACCACGAATTTGTCTAGAAAGATGTTTTTCCTGATCCAGATTTTAACAGGAATTATGTGCCTTGATTAGTAGTGCTATTAAAAGCTTTTATTTAGATTTTGCAGAATCTGTAGAAAGAACTTTTTTACCTCTAGTAAAATTATTTCATTTGAGGTAGCAACACTGATCTTAGTCCTTGTCCTGTTGTTTTACCTCTTGTTCAGTAGTAGCAGTTTAGGACTAGAGTTACTGCTTAATCATCAGAAATAGTGCTTGTTTACCACACATTCAAAATTGACTTCCAAGTATTGAAAAGTACAAGTAACCTTTGGAAAGAGCTGCCTACTTTATGTTTTTTAATTGAGGACAGATAGATACTGCAGGTAGGAACACGTCACATTTTTGTCTGGAAATTAGTGTGAGTGTGGTGGAACCTACATTTTTTCAAGAGAAAGAGCTCTACATTTGCTTAGTTCCCAGAGTTCTTGTTTTGGACTCTAGAGGTCAGTGCCAAGAGTGAGCCAAGTGGAGTTTTTATCTAACTTTCCAACTAGTAGTTTTACTACAAAAGCCTTTAATTTCTCTGGAAAGAGCAAAATTGTTGGGACATGTAAACATCTCAGATATTCAGTCTGTTTCTTTGATCCTTTTGTTCATTACTGCACTGCTGAACCCTTCACTTTTTGTTGCTCAGTATGCTTTCTGTTTCTGAAGTGGAAGAAAAAATCAAGTCAGGAAGTTGTCTGTGGTTCAGGACCCAGAAGTAGAGTTTAAGTTGACACTGAAATTAACTTTTCCTCCCAAGACATATATTGTCCTTTTTGTTTTTTCTTACATTAACAATTGCTTAAGAGATGGGGCTCATAAGCTTTCCTTCTAAAAAATGTACATTTTCTCTATAGATATTTGTAATGTAGTATGAACTAGTTCATTCCAAATGCTTTACTTATGTTTAGCTATATTAATATTTAAGTCTTAGCTTAGGATGAATGGTGGTAGGGAATTGAGGGGCTATGAATATTTTTAGATGAATAAGGCTTTGGATTTGTAACTCCACCTCTATCCTTAATGTTTAAAAGAGCTGGAGATGTAGAGGGTTCATGGGAAGAAATTGAAAGGTAGGTAGGTAAAATGCTAAAGACTGGTTGGACTTTGTCTCATGAGGTTTATTTTCATAATAAAGAATTTAGATCTCAATAGCTGAGGGTTGATAAAAGTAGTTTTATGTGTCTTCAGGACCTGAGGTTTCAGTGACAGGTTAATGGTGGTTTAATTCTTTTCCTTTTAAAGCTTTTGAAGAAGCAGAGTATTGCTGAAGGGATTTTAATGAAAGCTGCATAAAGACCTTATTGTTACATATCATTGATTTAGAATAAGAGAGGACCGTATCATCAAATTTTAGTTTACAGTTTAGTTCATAATTTTCTTTATTATGGAAATAATTTGGTAAATAATATGAACAATTGAATTACTCTCCTTGGTTAAACCATTGTATCTTTATCCAAGATGTCAAGTAGATAGTTGGCTATAAAAAAATTAGATGAAGAAGCATGTTTGAGAAAGTAAGAAACTCAAGAGTGGTTAGTCACCACATTTCAGGACTTAAATGAACATTATCTGTATCATAATCTATATCTTTGTCTGTTATCCTTCCTTCTCTTACATTGTTAAATAGTTAAAGTTACTTCTTTAATTTTGAATTTTTAACCATTTAACATAGTGTCTTGCATACAGTAAACTCAATAATTTGAGCAAATTAAGAAATAAATGCATGCTGAAGAAGTATCCATTGGGGGTAGCTTTCAGAATGCTGGTTGCTATGAAATCACAGCTCCATTACATGAAGGAGCCACAAGGCATGACACTCATCTTGAAGAGAGTTTAGAGCATTGTGACCAAGAGCCAGCATTTGTCCAGAAAAGCAGAATTGTTGTTTGTATCTGAAAATTTGCACAATACAATTTTTTGAATACATAAATCTTTATGTTTATTTTCTTTGTCATACTTTTTTGTTGCTTCTTCGTCATACTTTTCCTCCTTTCCAAGTTTTAAGAAGAGAAGAGGGTAATGAAATTGTCTGGAGTTTGAGGTCATTCTCTAAATTTGTCATTTGAATTTGAATTAATTAGTTAACTAGGAGCTTTAAAATAAAACAGAAATAAGAACAGTAGGATAATGGAAACCAGTCATTTCTTTTCCCACATGGACACAGGTAACAGTTTAGACTTTGTTTTAAAAATAGTAAGTCTTGGGAAAGAATTCCCTGGTGGTCCAGTGGTTAAAACAGTGCCCTTTCACTGCTGAGGGGGCCTGGGTTTAGTCTCTGATTTAGGAAACTAAGATTCCCACAAGTCTTGTGACCCAGCCTCTTCACCCCAGCCCCATAGTCTGTCACTTATTTGTGAGAAGTAGTACAACATGAATTTGTTTTTATTTTTCATTATGTTACGTTCACAAGTCATGGGGAGATAGATGCTCATATTTAGAGTTGATTTCCTTTTTAGTTACATGAGTTTTTTTAAATGGTATTCCCACATTGCAGAAAGCAGAGGGGGAAAAGAAAAGCCATCATTTCAGTTCCTGGTCTTCCTAATGTTTACGTTTTGTTATATATAGCCTTTATTGTATATAGTTTTATTTGTTTAACCTACATATGTTTTTGGTTATTGTTTTATATATATTTTTACATTTTATTTTATATTTTATATATATTATTATATTTACTTTCGTTTTGTTTTGGCTGTACCTCAAAGCATATGGGTTCTTAGTTCCCTGACCAGGAATTGAACCCGCATCCCCTGCAATGGGTGCATTGAATCTTAACCACAGGACTGCCAGGGAAGTCCCTGTTTTTGTTTATTTAAAATGGTGGCTATCATAGGTACATAAAATTGTATTTTGCTTTTTCAACGTAATTAAGTTTTCAACACTAGAATGAGTTACTCAGTAAATATCATTAACTTGTGCAAGTATTGAGAAAGAGGATCTGAAAAATGTGAAAGCTTTTCAGATGTGTAGTATGCTAACCCTGTGATTCAGTCTTTCTGTTGCTAGTTAGGGATCAGAATGTTAGATATCAAGGGACCAAAGAAAAGAAAATGATAGAATACAGTATATCTAAGAAAAAAACAAGTACAGTGTAGTTTTGTGAAGCTGGGAGTAAAGCTAAGTCTGCATTTAATAGGACTACGGAGATGTTTTGGAGAAACCATGTTTGTTTGTTTTGTGTACTAACTTGTTTTGAATGATTCTGATTTTCTTGTTTGATTTTTTTTTTCCCCTCCCTTTCCCATCTCCTGAATCTGCCTTGTTGTTGTTGTTGTTGTTTTTTTAAGAATGCCAGGCCAGAAACTGTCACTAATGATGACGAAGAAGCCTTAGATGAAGAAACAAAGAGAAGAGATCAGATGATCAAAGGGGCCATTGAAGTTTTAATACGGGAATACTCCAGTGAGCTCAATGCCCCCTCACAAGAATCTGACTCTCACCCCAGGAAGAAAAAGAAGGAAAAGAAGGAGGACGTATGTGTTACTGATTTATGCCAGCAGAATCATTTCTATAGTTTACATTTGTGCTTTCATTACATTCCAACTTATGAGGGGAAAATAGAATGACTGGCATTTATAACAGTATACTGTTAAGGCTAATTTGACCATGTTTTATCTTCCTTTTTTTTTAAACTAAAAACATTCCTGTTTTTACATTTTTGAAATGCAGTGACATGGAAGCTTGTGCTTATTTGTGGATTCATTAAGTAAGGGGGGAAGTGTACAAACTTGAGTGATGGGTAGAAATTAATATTAAGGAGTAAAGGTTTTTTTCCCCTCTTTTGCCACAGAAGAGCTGGCCTTGTTTTGCCTTACTCCCTAGTTATTTTTCTCTGCTCCAATCGGGATACCAGATCTTGTTCGCTGAGGATTTTGACCCATTTTCAAATTTCTTAGCCACTTTTCCTTATAAACCACGTTTCATTTCACTCCATAAGCAGTAATGCTGTTGGCCTCATAAATGGAGTACTATGAAAGACCAACACAGATGAAGACTCCTCTCCAGTATTATATCATCACCCACTTTTGTCAGTCTAAGCTAATTGAACAGTAAGAGCAGGTTGAAAGAAAATGTTTGATTTTCTTGGTTACTTTCATTTGATATACTTAACAGAAATTATGGGGAGAGTTCTTTAAACATATTGGAGGTATATTATATGAATGGATTATATATGCTCTGGAAAAGTAGTACTGTAAACATTGTGAATTAATATCAAGGCATTTTCACAGTTTATACTGTTCTGGATTTCATTGCCTTATTAAGCCATCGTCAGCTTTCTTTCTGATACATCAGATACATTTTTATTATTTGGCTGCTGCTTGCTTCTGTGGCCATAAAAAGCTGTCTAGTGAAGTGCCAATCATTGGAAGTGGTAATTGGTAAGAGTCCATCAGGTATAGGGTAATAGAGACCTGTAGAGTTTGTTCTTCCTCTTTCCCGTTTAATGGCAAAGGAGAAAGTACCTAGTAGACACCTTCATTTGAAATGGTTTGAGGTGAGAGAGTCAAAAATTCTGCTCTGTGGCAAGAATTATTGGGTAAACTTCGTTGTTTTGATCCCTCTCTCTCGGAAAGGATGAATAAAGTCTCACATTGCTAGTGTGAGATCCTCCTTATTCCCCTGGTTGGGGGTGTTGGAAGGAGTGGAAGTGGTAGGTGATAGATTGAGTGAAATCTCTTTTGTTATCAAGTAATTTAAAATCAAGAAAGTGTTACAGAAATCTGACATTGCTTATAGTGTAAACATATAGAAAATTGTTTTTCAGAGTCATATGAACTGTTTGTTTTAATCTTTGTGGATTTTTCCGCAGATCTTCCGCAGATTTCCCGTGGCCCCGCTGATCCCTTATCCACTCATCACTAAGGTTCGTTGACATCTGTAAAGTAATAAGCCTCCAACTAAAGTGAATAAATTAAAAAAAAAATGTTTACTGCTACTTGCCAGATGTGTGATTCTTGTCTTCTTTACTATTTAACTTAGATTTGTTACTATATAAGGTCTTTTTTATTTACTCCTGTGCTTTGTAAAGCCTGTACAGAATATCTAGCCTTTAATTTCTATTTGTATCAATATAGATTGATCTTTATGCATTCCTATGTGTCCCCCCTGTTTTTTAGGAGGAATAAATGCTATAGAAATGGAAGAAGACAAGAGAGACCTGATATCTCGAGAGATCAGCAAATTCAGAGACACACACAAGGTAGTATTCTTGTTTTTTCACTTGATACCAATCTAGACTTTTTACAGAATCCAAAGCAAACAGACAAAGAAAAAAAAATCAACCTTACAGTAGAATATGATTTTAAATGCTTTTTTGTCTAGGTTTAATTTATACTTAGATAGAAACAAAGAAGCAGAAGACCAGTGCCATATTAGAGTAGTCCTTGGCATATTGTATGTAGATTTCTCAGTTACTGACTACTCTGCAGTCCTCTCACTTTAATATGAATAAAAGCTAGTTTTATTTTTAGACTTCAACATAAACATCAAGGACAGATTTAAACAATTCAAGGGGGCAGCAGAATAACATACACTGTAGTGTATTTCTGGGGGCAGTTATTTAACTTAATCTTAGGAAAACCTTTTCTTTAGAGCTGAGATTAAAATTTAAGATTATATTTGTGTAGATTTAAGTTGAGAGGGGGAGATTTTAAAAAGTAGGTCAGTGGTTACCAGACTTACCAAATTTTAGATGCATGGAAGAACTGTAAATTCCCATAAAGCTAATCTATTCATTGACCCCCACCATTATGATAGAGATCATATGGTGACTAATGCAAGATGAAACTCTCAGCTTGGAAAGTAACAAGGAATAGGATGTAAGTATGAGCTTCTGTTTTTTATTATATTTATGGATGCCCCCTCAGAAAAATATGCAAAGGGGTAACTGGCTTGGAAATGGATATTTATGCATAGTAAATCCCACTCACGAACTTTACCTATTGAAAGCTTCTCTCAGTGACAGTGCATCTGTGAATGTTCACTGGTATTGAAGGTGATGCTTACGGACAGTGAAATGCAAACACTGCATGAAATGTATTTTGATGCTGGAGATAATAAGATGTTACTGGTTCTTACTCCTAAGATTGAGTGACCTTTGACTCAGTGAGATGTTAAGTGTTCAGTTTTTCTTTTATTTAATCTATTTTTTCTTATAGCTTTCAGAATCCCTTATTGACAGTTAATGTCATAGAATCAATGCTGCTGAGCACATTATCCTGATGCTGAGCCTTAGCTCACATACACAGGACTTTTTCAGGAATTAAGTATGTCTGAAAGCACAAGTGTAGGTTTCCCAATTTAGAGTTTAAAAGTTAGTCTATGGGAAGTCATTTTAGAGGTATATTAGGTTCAGTACTCAAATTCAGGGTCTGTGTAAGCTTGAAAGCGGTATACAGTGTGCGTGTGTGTGGTTTGCCCCCCCTTTGTTGTTATTTGTTAAATCCTGTCATGTCATGGTAAAAGTATGAAGAAATAATGTTTTAAAAAATCGATTGCAAAGATATTTGCTTCAGAGTTTGAGAAGCTGTCAGGCCTTTGACTGCCTTACATGTATTTCACTGTGGGGAGAGAATGTTTTGAATTTCCAAAATGTGCTTTAAAAATAAAATCAAAGTGAAAAAGAAAGGCCGTTCTTTTTATTGGGTGGTACGGTTAAAAGGGATATTTGAAACTCCAGTAACAAAAATTGAGCTCAGTGAACCTTTGCATGTTTTGGTATGAGTTTATTAAATAACCACAGACTGTCAGGGTATCAGCGTGGCAGGGGGCGTCCATTTACAGCACGGACGAGTCTGAAGAGAGAATAAGGTAAGATTTATGTGTTTTTTTTTTTCTGTCCTTTCCTCTTCATTATTTCACTACTTTCTTAAATCTTTTTAGATTCACTTCATTTTTTTCTTTCTCCAGTCTTTTTGTTAAAAAAATATATATGTGTATGTATATCTACTTACTGCATATATATTATATAATCTTTTAGAATTGTGTTTAGTATGGACCAGATTCACTCACTTTTTCATTTACTTAGAAGAAAACTTTTGAAATGAATTCTGAAACAAATTATTATTTAATTAAATGGAACTATACATTTCAGAAATAAGTGGTATGGTGACTAAGCAAAAGTATAACAATTGAGGGAATCTACCAAAAAAATTATTATTGGAACACTAAAATCTGTAAGTATTATCTCAGAAATAAACAAATTTCTTTTAAGTGTATGATACTGAGGTAAGTTTCATATAGTATAGCCTCATTTTATGATACATTTTAAAAATTTCATCAGATGACTGTTTCAGAAATTAGAATTTGCCCATTTAAATAGCTTACAGTTTCTGTCCTCTTTTCTGCCATTTCTTTTCTCTTCTCTTTGTAATTTCAATGTATTCAGTATTGGCTTTGCCTCCATTCCATTTTGATATAGATTGGCACCACAGCTGAATATATTGATTTCTCTTGCATTAGCTTTTCTTTCATAATCCTCTATCAGTTCTCTGATCCGTGAGCGAGAGAAAGAGTATAACAGGTAAGATTGCTTTTTTAAAGTTGTTTTAAATGCTTTACATGACTGAGAAAAGAAAAAAACTGCACATTTTATTGTTGTAATTTAAATTTCATTTCTATGACACTAAACATGAAAACAGAGGAAAAATGTGTTTTGTTTTTTGTTTTGTTTTCCCTGTTTGGGTTTTTCCCTCCCCTGAGTTTGTGTAGAAACTGTATGGTACACTGGTAATCTTGTCAGGGTACAAACTTGGTCTGACTTTGTTATTTGGTTTATTTGTGAACCATGTACTTGCTCTTCCTCCCAGAAGCATAGCTTATAGGCAAGGTTAATCCAGTGTTGGCGATCCATGTCCTAGCACAGCATCTGTAAGTTAATATGCAATCATTCCTTCCAAGGATGGATTTATCACTGTTGATATATTTCATTGTCTTATAGGCATAATGGGTATAAATATACTGCTTTAAAATTGAGCCAGAAATTTTATTAAAGTAGAATACTATGATTATGCACCTTTCTGCTTGGAGTGAGTGATTTTCAGACTTACTTTGTATTTGGTGGGCTGTCCATCTTGTAATGGTGGGAGTGAATGTTTCCATACGTGATAGGGCAGGTAATGGCTGAATTCACCTTGTCTTTTGGCGGGTGGGCAAATCAGAGGGCAGAAGACTAGTTGCATTCCAGTGACTTACTCTCTTCCCTCATCTTTCCCTTTCAAACATTCAACTGATAGTCCTTAGGTAATGTCTGGGGTTATAGTTAGCAATAGTTATCCCACTGATTTAAAGAAATTCATAATGGGAAGAATTACATGTTAGCCAAGTGATTGTATTTCTAGAAATTATTACAAACTATCACATTCCTCACGGTCATTTTAGTTATTACATAAGTCATTGAGTGGTCAGCCACACTTGACACAATCTCCCAGCATCCAAGATTGGAGATTCCTGGTCTATGTAGAGTATATGGTTTTGCACGAAATCTGTCTAGGCTTGTGATTGCTTCAGTTTAATTTGTCAAATAAAACCTCTAGTATTTAATGTTGAAGTACCAGTGGTTTGGTTTTGTTATTGTTGTTCCCAGTATTGGGCATCGCGCCGGGAAAAGTCTGAATATTGGAGCTATAGAGTTAACTCTAAAAGTACTTTTATTGGTTTCTAGAAACTGGAAGAAGAGAAAGGCAAAAAGGAAAAAGAAAGACAGGAAATTGAGAAAGAACGGAGAGAAAGAGAGAGGGAGCGTGAAAGGGAACGAGAAAGGCGAGAACGGGAACGAGAAAGGGAAAGAGAACGTGAACGAGAAAAGGAGAAGGAACGGGAGCGGGAACGAGAACGGGATAGGGATCGTGACCGGACGAAAGAGAGAGATCGAGACCGGGATCGAGAGCGAGATCGGGACCGCGATCGAGAACGGAGCTCAGATCGGAACAAGGATCGGAGTCGATCAAGGTAAGGCTGTATGAAGTTACTGTGTGCCTGATAGCTTTAACAGAATTACAGATTAGTACTCTGGGGCCATTTACATTGATGTAATGAGAGAATTTCATGGGCCACAGAGCATGCCTGGCTTGCTGTCTCACACACGTGTGAAATATTGGTTATAAACTAACAGTTTTCAACTTTGGGTTAGTTTCTATGTGAAGCCAGTTTTTACTCAGATCTAGAATACACCAGTTGTTCTCCCAGTGTTTTGGATAGGCATGATTCCCTGGTCAGTGGGCGTTGTTTTCAGTCACTAACTGAGGTCTCCTGTGTGGAAAATCAGCTCTAGTTGCACTGCTTTTAGTTCCTGGTGTTTATTTGGTCCCATAAACCACTGGTTGGTTACACCTTACCTCCCAGACAAGTTAGTTTTTTTCTTGATAGTTCCTAGTGATTTCACTTCTGTTTTATTTAAAATTTTCTCATCATTATATATATTTCCTATGGGCTATCATCTCCAATTCTTCAGGAATGAGGGAGAGCAAAAATGAACAAAGAGAAGGAAGTGAGTAGAAGGAAGCAGCAGAAAAAGGGAAGAGAGGAAAGTTCACTTTTTTCCCAAGCTAGTTTTCATATATACATTACTTTGTTGAGATATTCCATTTAATTGTAGCTGAAACGAGGTCCACTAGTTACTGAAATTCAGTGCTTTTTAATCTGTAGTGGGCATTAAATTTCCTTCCTCCCCTGGAATAACCATCATTCTCTTGAATAACCACTGTTAAGATTTGACATGTATAAAATTATGGTTTTATACTTTTACTAAGGTATATTGTTTCATATATACATGTATTTGATTAGAATCCATGACATCACAAATCTGCTGTTTGGTTTTATCCCTCTGAATTAAATGCATGAGAACTTACTGCTGAAAGATGTACAGTTAACCCTTGAACAGTGCTGGGGTTAGGAGTGTCAACTCTGTGCAGTCAGAAATCTGAGTATAACTTATAGATGGCCATCTGTATACACAGTTTTTGTGTCTGTGGTTCTGTGTCCATGGACTTGACCCACCTCGGATTGTGTAGTACTGTAGTACCTATGGCTGAGGAAACACCACTTAAAGATATGTATGTGCATGCTCCGTTGCTCAGTCGTGTGTGATTCTTGTGACTCCATGGACTGTAGCCTACCAGGCTGCTTTGTCCTTGGGATTATCCCAGCAGAAATACTTGGGGACCCAAGAATAGTACCTGAGTCTTCTGTGACTCTAGCGTTGGTAGGTGGGTTCTTAGACACTGAGCCACCTGGAAGCCCCCATGTATAAGTGGACCTGTACAACTCAAACTGGTGTGTTGTTCAACAGTCAGCTGTAGTTGTCGTTTATGCATGCAGCATGCCAGAATGCTCTTTGCTTCACACCATTGCCATTGTCTGTATTGGCTTGGTCACTGCTGAAGTTGACTATCTTGTATCATGTTCATTGGCCCTTAGTATTTTTATTATTCCGGATTTTTTTGTTTGTTTTCTGAGATGCTGATAAGCGTTAACATCGAGTTTAGAATGCAGTTCCGAATTTGGGGCTATAATTATATTCTGTGTCTTTCTGGCTTCTATGAGGAGTTTACAATTCTGCAGAAACCAAATGCTAAATTCTGGCTTGTGAGTTTGTCTCTTATTTCATACTGTCTTCCTTTCTCTTGGTTTCTAAAAGAAAACACAGAGGAAACTGACAGATTTTTACAATCTTTTATGTAGAGAAAAGAGCAGAGATCGTGAAAGGGAACGGGAGAGGGAACGAGAAAGAGAGAGAGAACGGGAACGAGAACGGGAACGTGAACGAGAGAGAGAGCGAGAAAGGGAACGGGAGCGTGAGCGAGAGAAAGACAAGAAGCGAGATCGCGAAGAAGACGAAGAAGATGCATATGAACGAAGAAAACTCGAAAGAAAGCTCCGAGAAAAAGAGGCTGCCTATCAAGAGGTAGGTGGAGGGAGTGCTTTCAGTTATAAAAGTTGGTGCTTGGTAGGTAGTCAAAAATTTCAGGACCTTTTGTACACATTTTTAAAACTTTTGACAATTTCTCTTTTTAGCGCCTTAAGAATTGGGAAATCAGAGAACGAAAGAAAACCCGAGAATATGAAAAAGAGGCTGAAAGAGAAGAAGAAAGAAGAAGAGAAATGGTAATTTTGTTTAAAAATAAGTGGTTTTTCAGATAAAAATCAGATCAAATCATTTAAGTAGAAGTGACTTTATAATTAAAAAGTATCATCTCACAAAAAACCTGAGCTCCAATGTAAATAATATTTGAAGTAAAGTTGAGGCAGTTTCAGTCACCAAGATGTTTCTTCCTCCTATTTTTCTTTTTTAAAATATTTATTTTTAATTGATTGATTGCTTTACAATATTGGTTTGATTTCTGTCGTACATCAACATGAATTAACCATTTGTGTACATATTTCCCCTTCCTCTTGAGTCTCCCTCTTGCCTCCTTTTCTTCCTGTTTTTCATATTTTGGCTTCCTATAAACTAAATTATCATTTGGCATATTGTCAAAGTAAACCTGTTATAATGTATAAAATGAGGATTTATAGAACTTTCTTTGATTAAACATCTGCAGCATTTTTTAATTTGAAGAGGGTTTTAGAGGCTTTGATACTCTGTATCCGTGTAGTATATTTGGGTGAAGGAAACAGTCTTACGAGAAGATGTTTTTTGGGTGAAGGAAACAGTCTTACGAGAAGATCTGTTTTTAGAAATCAAAATTACTGACTTGAGTATATAGCACTTATAAGTTATTGTTTTTCCTTATGTTACTATATTATCCTTCCTTTTAACTACATTATAATAATAATCTTATTTTTTGCATTTACACTATTTGATAAACTAATAGTGAAGCAATTGGCATAGGTTAATGAAGTAAAATGATGAAAAGATAATATATTCTATCATAGTGTTTGCTTCTATAGTATGTTCCATATGTTCTGTCTTTGCCAGAGATTCATGAAAGTTTATCTCCAGTTTGGAGTCTATTCTCCCAAAAACATTATTAAAGTTAGGAACCTTCTTCAAATAGCTTTTGAACATGAGACATAGATGGAATTTTTGTAAGTAACCAAAGGGTTGCATACAGCAATTAGATAGTATGGGTTTTCTGGATGGCAGATCTTTTGAAGTCCTGCAGTTATTTAAAGTAATTTTGATTTCCCTGGATTGTAGCTCCCATTCTATAATTTGTTCTTAACCCTTAGGTTAGAAATAGAGAATAATATAGTAAAAGACAAAATACTTTAAGAAGTGATTCCATTTCCTATAAGTAAATCTAAAACCTGTTTTTCTAGAGAAAGGTTTCCTATAGTAATTTTTTGTTGGGAAGCTTAAAAAAAACCCTCCAGTTACAAAATAGTTACTTGCTGATTGAAAAATGTTCAAGGAACAGAAGTGTGTAGTATAAAAAGTGGAAGTTTGTATTCCTCATGAGAGGTGACTTAAGTTAATGTTTTAGTACATACCTATGGATCTTCCTGTGTTTTATTTAGATATTTGTAAATATGGTCATCACAACCTGGCAATCTACTTGGATTCATTTGGCAGATTTTGTGTTAGGTCCTTGGTATATAGGAATAACTAATACTTTGTACTCTTTAAACAATTGGATCGTGTTGTCAGAAAGATGAAGTAGTTACTGTACTGTGTGCATGACTGTTTTGAGGTATGATAAAAATGTGTTCAGTATTTTGGGAGGGGAGAACAGAGAAAGTGATTGTGTCTGTGGGACGGAGTTGGTCATGAATAGATGGTTAGATTGGAGAAGTGTGTGTGTGTGTGTTTGTGTGTGTGTTGAGGGGGTAGTCTTTACAGTGATAACATTTGAACTGGATGAAATTATTAATGTTTTACTGTAGACAGGAATCTACATCTGCTTTTCATATAGGTATAATAGTTGTTGGGCTTCCCAGGTGGCGCTAGTGGTAAAGAACCCACCTGCCAATGCAGATGTAAGAGACGAGGGTTCCATCCTGGGTGGGGAAGATTCCCTGGAGGAAGGCTTGGCAACCCACTTGCCTGGAGAATCCCCATAGACAGAGGAGTTGGCAGGCTACAGTCCATAGGGTCACAAAGAGTCAGACATGACTGAAGTAACTTGGCACGCACACATAAAAGTTGTTAATATAGTAGAGATGTAGATTATAAATACTGATTTTAAAATATTTTTATACCTATATATAATGATTATGTAATATTTCTGTGAAATATAATAGTGTTTAAAATTCCAAAAATAAGAGCAAGGAGTTTCTATATTTCCATGTTTTGTGTACTCAGTCTGGCATTACCTTTAGATTGATATATAAACATGATTTAAAATTTTAATCCTTCATTCATAAAAACTACTACTTGTACCATCATCTACCTGTAAATGAAAGTGTAAAATATTTTTGTCCAGTTAACAGATTCAGTAAGGTAACTTTTAGTTTTGGTGTGCTCAGGTTTCATTAGAAAAAAATTACTATGAAGATTATAATATATAAAGAAAATTTATTGTAGCATACTCTGTGGTTTCCATTTCATAGATAAGTTCTAAATCTGATTTGCTTTTTAAAAAATTTTTACTTATTTTTTAATTATTTTTGGCTGTGCTGGGTCTTTGTTGTTGCACATGGACTTAGTTGCTCCATGGTGTGTGGGATCTTCCTGGACCAGGAATTAAATCTATGTCCCATGTATTGCAAGGCAGGTTCTTAATCACAGGAAGCCCTGATTTGCTTTCAAGAATAGAAGATTTTTAAAATCTAATGTTATTTACATTTAATATATGAAGTTTATGAGACTTGAAAAAAGTTCAAGTGGTATAGATAAGAAAAATTTGTTCCTAAGAAAGGGGGAAATGTAATTTAAATTGCTTTTATATTAATTTTCCACACTTTGTCCTTCATTTCTTCAAAGGCAAAAGAAGCAAAACGACTGAAAGAATTCTTAGAAGACTATGATGATGATAGAGATGATCCCAAATATTACAGGTGAAGAAGCCTTGCTTTATGAACTCACACTATCAGTTTATTATTAGCTATATTTTTTGCACCAGAGAGTGCAGGTTCACTCAGTGGAGTGAGAAAGAAAAATCTTTGAATTCATCTTGTAGTTATCCCTGTAGTCGATAATGCTTTTTTCCAGGGGTTGGGGCCTGTTGCAAAAGAATTGACAATTCTATGGATCTTCTTTGGAAGGAAGTTCATAATAGTATTATAACAGATGAACTTTTCTTCATGCATTTTAAAGAACTTCAGTTTTTATAGCAAATTTCAACATGCCTTCATGATTATCTAAGGTGGTCTAGAAATTTTTGTCTTCAAGGATTTCTAGAGTGCTACGTAGTAATCTGAGTCCCCCCTCCCCCACCCATTACTTTACTATTATGACGTGAGATTTGTGAAGCTTGTCTTTTCTCATCTCTTCCTGTGGCTTTTCTCAACTTCTCTCATTCTTCTAACACTTACGGCACATGGTGAAATTGTTTGCTTTGTTCTGTTCCCTCCACTCCAAACTACCATTTCCTTAAGGTTATGGGCATTGTTTCGATTTTTTTATTCTCACTTTCCTGAAAGAATCTAGGTATGTAGTGAATGGATTTAATACGTATAATTTAGTACACTGTAGGCAAAATAATCAAAACATTGGAGTAACACCTTATATTGAAAGAATGCCAAGGGTTTGACTTTGTAGAAAATGCAAAATAAAATTACTGAATCATAAATAGCAGTACATTATTTCTGAGATATAATAAAGTGTTAGCTAGAACCTCTGCTTTCTCCAAATTATGCCCTGCTCCCTTCTGTGATTTTTTTTTTCCCCCACGAGGAGAGGAACTGGTTTAAATTGAACACACATCGCTTCTCGGCCTTTTGGCTAAGATTAAGTGTAAATTGAACACACAAAACTAATATTAAAGATATTACTACTCGTATTAATGTTTCACAATTTGGCATCCAAGAAAACAAATTATGTGTTATAGAGTTTCCCTGTGGAATAGGTATAAAATGAGCACATTTTTCCCTCAGAAAAGCTACTTTTTTTTTTTAAAACCTGTTTTAGAGACGCATTTAGAATGACTTCATTCTGAGGCATGTTGATATGTGACAAGACAGTGCTTGCTTATTAAGCATTAACCTGTAGAGAGCATGCTGTCTTGGGTGTTTTACAGATAGCATTAAGACAGTCTCCAGTCTCTTAGAATGCAGCTTTTAGTATGGAAAGAAATTGCTTTTGGAGATACTGTGTGTAGTAGTTGCTGACCTGGAGTATTAAGTAAGGCCTCTTGTGATATGCTTTTGCAGAGGAAGTGCTCTTCAGAAAAGATTGCGTGATAGGGAAAAGGAAATGGAAGCAGATGAACGGGATAGGAAGAGAGAGAAGGAAGAGCTGGAGAAATCAGGCAGCGCCTTCTGGCAGAAGGGCACCCGGATCCGGATGCAGAGCTCCAGCGGGTAAGATACATCCAAAACAGTGTTCTTTTAAGACTGTCACATCATTTTAAGCCAGCCAACTATGATGGAGTTTACTTTATAAGGGAAATGTTTATTTTCCATGCAGCTTGCTATTTTGGGGGAAGATATTAGTACTTTTTATTATATAAGTCATTGGTATTAGTTGATTTACAGCATTATTTTCAATATCTTCCATATGTCTTATTCCTTTATTTCTGTGAAGTGTTACTTGTTAAGTGAATGTCTTTTAATGTAACTGTATTTACGAACCTGTCCTTCCCTATATGTCATCTGATAGTAACTTCTGTAGTTCTCTTGTTGCCACCTTAAATACTTTGATTCCAAAATAAAGATGTTTTCGTGAACAGCTTGTCATTTAAAAGGGAAAAAGGAAAACCTTGTCGTAGGACATGGCATACCAATTCTTTCTTTTAAGAACAGTATGTCATATTAGAAAAGTTTTTACTCTTAGTGTATCATGAATCTAATACTGTAAATTCTTCATGTCAACTTAAAAAAAAAAAATCTGTTATATGCTATTAACAGAAACCTTGTCGTCTTACATGTCCGTTTTATTTTTCACAATGAAATAGTATTTATTCTGTTAAATAAGTACTTACATGAGTAAATAGAAACTTTCTTATCAGCCAGTTATAATCATTTTAAGTGTCTGGTTATTTTAAAAATGTTTTCACACATTTATACATACACCAACCCCCCACACACACACACATAAGCTTTGTAAATGGAAATATAAAGCTGTTTTCTAATTATGTGGTGTTTTCTAATGAACTTTTTTTAAAAATTTTTTATTGAAGTATGGTTTATACACAGTATTATATTAGTTTCAGGTGTTTAGCAATTTGATGTTTATTATACATTATGAATTGATAGGTCTAGTAACCAAGTAACCATGTGTCACCAAACCAATATTATCATTATAACAATATTGACTGTATGCCTATGGTGTATGTTACGTTCCGCATAAGTTTTTCTAATAACTAAAAGTTTGCACCTCTTAATCCCCTTCACCTATTTTGCCTTGATCCCCTCTGGCAGCCACCAGCTCGTTGTCAATATGTGTGAGTCTGTTTTGTTTTCTAATGTGCTTTTGCATCAGGTGTAATCTTCTACACAAAATTTCTCCAGTTTTAGCCCATGTATCTTTTATCTGTTTATGGCTGTGCTGGGCTTTCTGTAGTTGTGAGTGAGGGCTACTCTTCAGTTGGGGTGTGCAGGTTTCTTGTTTTGGTGACTTCTCACTGTGGCTCGTGGACTCTAGGTCACATGGGCTTAGCTGCCCCTTGGCATGTGGGTTCTTAGTTCCTGAACCAGGTATTGAACTCGTCTCCTGCATTAGCAGGCAGATTCTTTTTTTTTTCTTTCTGTTAAACAGTGATTTTATTGCTTTAGTACAATACAAAAATTTATGCAACCAGGGCAGAGGCTGTGGATGACTTGTATTTCCCGTTGCGGGGTAGGACTCGTTTCGTCTTGTAGTATTGAGCCAACCAGTGAATACGGCTCTCAATCAAAATCAGACGGAATTTAGCATCTTTATCCTTTTGGTTCCTCTCAAGATGCTTTCGAACAGCAACAGCTTTCTTAATTAAATGATAGAGATCTTTAGGGAGATCAGGAGCAAGTCCTTTGGACTTAAGAATTCTCGAGATTTTGTTGCCTGTCACAAAACTTACTTTTGCAACACCCTGAGTGTCTCTCAGGATCACACGATCTGTGAGGGAGTCAGGCCGTTCTTGGCCAGTTTGTATATCTGCTCCTTCACGTTGTCGGAAGTGAGCTTCAGCCAGGTAGGGACGGCAGCGGTAGGGCAGAGCCGACTGGGACAGGCCCTTCCCGGGAGTGTGCATGCGACCCATGATGGCGACAGTGTGGTAGCAAAAGGACAGAGAGGGTGGGGGAGCCCAGCAGGCAGATTCTTAACCACTGGACCATCAGGGAAGCCCTGCCCATGTGTCTTTTTTCTGTACCTTCATCATCATGACAGTATTTTTAGTATTTTAAATCCTTGCCATTGTAACATTTAGGTTGAGGAATGTTGTTATGTTTTAATTCTGTAAGTACCAGTGGGTTTGAATGCCATGCAGATTCTTTAGTGGTCATTGTGCTTCCTTTGTGAGTTGATAGATGGTGATACGCACAGACTTTAAATTTTTTTGTTGTTCACGATACACGTTTTAACTTTTGTTTTTTCTGTTTTTGTTTGTTTTCATGCTCAGAAAACTTGCTAGTCTATTCATCCAAGTTTTTATAATACTCTTATGATGGTTATACTTTATTTTGTAGCTTTAGGGGGAATGTTCATTTTGGTATAGGACTTTGACTTCAGAATTCTCCCTCTGTGCCACTTCTTCCTTTTCCTATTGTGACTGTATCTTCAGCCATTATCAAGAAATAAAAAATGATTATATATGACCAGGCTGAGGATTTGAGTTGCCTCTTATGTATTGTCTGTACTAGTCTACAATTTGTGATTATAATTTCTTTAATAAAAATATAAAAAGACTTTTTCACTTTGAATTAGCTATTAGCAGTTAACCTCTGTTTTCTCTGAAAACTGGATATAAGCCACTGAAGAATGCTAATATGTGCGAAATACTAAAAAAAACTTTTGTAGAGTACCTAATATATGCTGTGGATTTACAGATTCTGATTATAGAAGGAGGCAGTGTTTTATTCCTAGTGAAAAAGAAAAATACAGGTTTTGTGAAAAGAAAATAAAACATAGAGCTGGTTGAATTGAAGATAGTTGGGTTCATTTCAGTTAACCAGGTTATTTTCTGGGTTTTTAGATGGAACAAGAAGCTGAGAGGCGCAGACAGCCACAGATAAAGCAAGAACCAGAATCCGAGGAAGAGGAAGAAGAAAAGCAAGAAAAAGAAGAAAAACGTGAGGAACCCATGGAAGAGGAAGAGGAGCCAGAGCAAAAACCTTGTCTCAAACCAACTCTGAGGCCCATCAGTTCTGCCCCATCTGTCTCCTCTGCAGTGGCAATGCAACTCCCAACACTCCTGGGGATGAGTCTCCTTGTGGTATTATTATTCCTCATGAAAATTCACCAGATCAACAACAACCTGAAGAGCATAGGCCAAAAATAGGACTAAGTCTTAAACTGGGTATGTTAGCATTTTTTTTTCCTTCATTTCCCCACCCTCTTACAGCTACCTCAATTTTGCCTTAAGGAAAAAATAAATATGCGCTGCTTGATAGGTAGATAGAAAAAGATTATTTAAAAATGCCTTTCTAGCTCACAATTGTTTTCATAGTTCTACTAGTGCTCCTATATCTGCAGCTGCCTCGAGTTCTGAGAAGAAGTGAAAAGTTAAATTTTCTAGCACTTGTGAGTAGTGAGTTATTTTTTACAGTTGGGATCATTCTCTGAGATTTGTGGAAGTACACTTACACTGCATTTGAGGGATGGTGGGTTGTATAATGTAACATTTGAAGATTAAGTTGCCATGCTAATACAGTGTGTTTACTATAGGTGCTTCCAATAGTCCTGGTCAACCTAATTCTGTGAAAAGAAAGAAGCTCCCGGTAGATAGTGTCTTTAACAAATTTGAGGATGAAGACAGTGATGATGTACCCCGGAAAAGGAAACTGGTTCCCTTGGATTATGGTGAAGATGATAAGAATGCTGCCAAAGGCACTGTAAACACTGAAGAAAAACGCAAACATATTAAAAGTCTAATTGAGAAAATCCCTACAGCCAAACCTGAACTGTTTGCTTATCCCCTGGATTGGTCTATTGTGGATTCTGTGAGTAGCAAATTGTATTTCATCATTTTATTGCAAGTTTTTGGTTCTGAATATAGCACACAAACTCAGTTTAAGGAGGGTGATAATGTGGCTAGAACCTTGACATGTGCTGTGCTTAGTCACTCAGTCATGGTCGACCCTTTGTGACCCTGTGGACTGTAGCCAACCAGGCTCCTCTGTCCATGGGGATTCTCCAAGCAAGAATAATGGAGTGTTTTGCCATGCCCTCCTCCAGGGGATCTTCCCAACCAGGGATTGAACCCAGGTCTCCTACATTGCAGGTGGATTCTTTACCGTCTGAGCCACCAGGGAAGCTCAGAGTGTTGAGACTCAGTCAGTGATAACACATTATTGTGAAAAGTCTTAGTGGTACTTGAAGTCTTCATAAATTAGAAGCAGATAATTGTATTCTTATACATTCTTGTTTTACTTCAACTTGTGAATGATCTTTATTTTGGCTTTAAGCTTTTATTTTAACTTTATTTTAGCTCTATATTTTAGCTTTTAAGAAAAATTAAGAGATTACATAGGCTTTTTAAGTAAGTGTAATAAAAAGCTCAACTTAGTGTCCATGCTTTATTTTACAGATATTGATGGAACGACGAATTAGACCATGGATTAATAAAAAAATCATAGAATACATAGGTGAAGAAGAAGCTACGTTAGTTGATTTTGTTTGTTCTAAGGTTGGTCTTTTACTCTCTCCACCTCCAAATACTTGTTACATACTTTAAAATGTTAGAGACTTTCTAAATTGGATTTTTTGTTGGGCCAAGTCATTGATGACTTAAGTTTTAATTACAAGATTCATGGCTACTTAAGCGTACCCTTCTATTCAGTTTGAGACCCGACACCAAGTGCTTTCGTTTCAGAGGGTCAAAGGAGACAGAATTGCTGGCTACTACCGATTTTGCTCTCTCTTTACCCCGAGAATGCCTTGTCATCAGCTTCTTGTCTTAATGGTTAGAATGTTGCTGAAGTACAATTGAGGTTTAGTGGAGACAGCCAGTCACTTGTGTCAGTTTTTTGTCAGTCATCTTTCCTTTGGAAAGAAGCGAAATAGTGTCCTTCAGTGTAACAGTGGTGGTAACTGACTGATTACTGTGTGCAAGGCTTCTTTCCTGGCAAGTCCTGTGTTAAGCATTTTCCAAAACTTTATCTTCTTTAAACCTCCCAACAACCATAGGAAGTGTAAGTTTCTAACAATGTCCCCATTCAGTACATGAAGAAATTGAGACTTGGGGAGAGATTGTGTCTTGACCATGGTTATTAATAAGCAGCAGGGCCAAGCCTGTAAAAGTCATACTGTTGACCACCGAGAGATACCTCATCCTTTCATTGTCCTCTGAAGGCCCAGTCTTATCTTCAATAAGATAGTTACAGGAGAAGCACTGTATTTCTTCTAAGGAATAGCTAATTGCATTTTAAGGAAATGCTATTTTTCTCTCATTATTGCTCCTTTAACATCAGGAATAGCAAATTATCTTTTCCACTTGTAATTATTGTAGCATAAACATTTGTAAGTCTGGGTTTGAATTAGAAGACAGATATGTAGTGATTAAGGTTTTGGTATCAAACTTTCATTGAAAAGAAGGAGATTCTGGAAATTTAGAAATTATAGAAAAATTCTTTAGTCACAAGAAATTTTCATACTAGTTTGAGGATACATTAAAAAATCTTTTTACCGTACTGTTAATGTTTTATTTTTAAATTTATGTTAATTTTTTTTCTATTAGGTTATGGCTCATAGTTCACCTCAGAGCATTTTAGATGATGTTGCCATGGTAAGAGAAAATTTACTGTTATTTATATTTGAATTTAAGATCAGTATAATCAAACTTACTCCTCTGAATTTGATTGAATTTCTACCTGTATTGGTTCTAGATTCTTTATAGGACTGAATTAAAATTTGAATATGCATTAAGGTATTCACAGTAAGATACCATTAGACATCAGTAGAGTTAAAGTTTTCTTTATCAGTCTCTTCCTTCACCTGTCTTTAGTGTTTGTGTGTGTAAATATAAATTCTGAATCTATTTCATACATTTAGAGAACATTTATTAAGTGTTAACTAGGTAGAGCAATGTGCTTAAAAGCACAAAAAGATGGAATAACTACCCTTAAAGAACTAGCAAGGAAACAGGTGTACCAATATTGATACTACAACATATTTAATATAATGGGTGTATGTAAAAAAATAATGGAGGCAAAGGAGATAGAGCTGTTAGGTGTTGAGGGTAGTTAGAGAAATCATCACAGAAATTACCATCTAAACTGAGGCTTGAATATTGTTAACTCTTTTGTTACTTGAACAGGTATCTGTTGGGTTGGTAGTAGTTCAAAGAATACAAGTGGTGAGTTGGTCCAGATAATGGCAAGGTGCAGAGTATGGCCATGGGAGTTTCTAGGGCAGAGCAGATGTCATTGTTTAGAGTATCAACAAACTAAGCTGGGTTATAACACATAGAAGTTGAAATTGCTTCATGTTGGGACTGGGATTGGAGAGAAATACAAGAACCAGCTAGCTGCCATAGCGCTCATTTAATGTGGATGAAAGACTAGGTATTTCCTAGACAGCTGCTGTTGGAGTGAAGGGGTGGTGTTGTGAGGTCTTGTGAACGTCAGTGGAGATGCTGTTTACGAGGAGAGAACCAGTGAAGATCCAGCAACTTTCCCTCTGTTGTGGAGACTTAAAAGTTTTGAAAGTGAGGAACTTCCTCAGAAGGCCACAAGACTGTCAGGGTCTTCAGGGGTCACATCAGGTTTTACGGTTGAGGATGGTTAGCATAAAGTGAAATAGAGTCTAAAGGACTGAGTGGGAACGTAGCAGTGGGAAGAAGAGCCAGAGAGGAAGAAATGTCAAGCATGGTACGAGATGATAGGTGATCAGGGAAACTTGAGCTACAATTAAAGTTGTCAGGGAGTGGCATGGGGGTTGCCTAACCAAAAGGAACTCTAAAGTCAAGATATTACGTGTTTAAGGACTTCATGATGTCTAAAGCCAGATAATGTTAATTTTCTGTAGCCTAGCCAGCCTAATGTATCTATTTAAAATTGCTGGGGGGAAAATTGTGAAAAGCTTTTGGTTTTATAATGCTGAGCCTCAGATGAAAGGAGAAATGTGAATAGATCCTTAAGGATAGAATGTCCGTGACCTTCCAGCCTTTCTTTATAGTTATCCTTTGGGTAAGGAGAGGGCTTTGTAGTTACTCCTGAGTTAAGGAATTGAAAAAAAAAAAATCGGGGAATTCCCTGGCAGTCTAGTAGTTAGGACTCCATAGTTTCACTCTCAAGAGCCCAGGTTCAGCCTCTGGTGGGGAACTAAGATGCCACAAGATGTGCAGCCAAAAAGAAAAAAATAAGTGTTCTGGTTTGCCTTGGCAAGGATATAATTACTGTTGGTGAAGATGACATATGTCATCTTTTCACATATGATCAAAATATGACTATTTTGATCAGTTGAAATAGTTTGATTTTTGGAGTATAATTAAACTACCATTTAAACACATTGTTTTTGATTATTTTCTATTTCTGTGTTGATCACAGTGGGAGGAAACCAATTGGGCTAGTGTTGTCAGCTCATTCTGGTGATAGGTCATGGACCCTCTAATATTTCTTGAATAAATGAGATTGAATATTCAGCTCAAATAATATCTTGTTCTTATTAGCAATCTTTCTCAGACTGTACCTTCACTCATTTTACATAAGCTAATGAACTTTGGCTGCATTTTTATGCCTGTAACTATATTATGTCCAGGGTACAATTCCAGGTTAGTATTACAGCAAAATTTCTTTCTTTTTTTTTTTTGGTTGTGGGATCCCAGGGTTGAACCCACACCCTTGGCAGTGGGAACAAGGATTCCTCTAACCCCTGGACCTCAAGGGAATTCCTGTAGCATGGTATTTTTTAATTATAGGTTAAGTCTGGCTCGTGGACGTCTGATTTCTTTTTTTGTCATCACTGAGAAATGCAGGGAAATTTTTCAGAGAAATCAAATTTGGGGTTTGTGTTATGTACTTACTGTACTAAGCACTCTTCAAAGCACTTTGTACATACCGTCTCTTTTAATTCCCATAGTAGAACCAGTATGACATAGCTACTGTAGCCTCTGTTTTACAGATAAGAGAACTGAGGCTCACTGTAATTAAGTATCCCAACCCAAGAGCATGTAACTGATAGGAGGGAGAAAGTGGGCTTTGAATCCCAAGTAATTTTAAATTTATTTATTTTAATTGAAGGTTAACTACTTTACAATATCGTGATGGTTTTTGCCATACATTAACACTGACCCCATGTACGCATGTATCCCTGCCATCCTGAACCCCCCAGCTGCACTGCTTCCCCACCCTAGCCCTCTGCAGGGCAGCAGAGGAGACACAGATGTAAGAAAAGATCATTTGATTTGCCAAGGGGAAAGGACCTTTTATTTATTCAGTAGTCTTGTGTCCCTTGGGAATGACAGTGTTCATTTTGTTTACTGTATCCCAGATAACTATATTAAAATGTTATACATGTATTCTCATTTAATATTTCAGTGTCACATGTAATAAGGGCTCAGTAAATGTTAAGATTGTGAGGTTCTTGGGGAGAGGGTAAATGAGATACTCTGTACTAAGTATTAGGTGATTATATAACTAATTTGTCTGAATGACTATATTCTTTATAACAAACGTGGTTTCCTTAGGAAATAGTTATTCAAGACATGTATAAAGTAAATGCTTGTTGGTAGAGAAACGCGGTTTTTATTCCATTTGCCTTGTTGGGAGATGCTGGTGATTGCTTTTCTTACACATGTAACTGGCTTTTTTGTTTTTCCTTTTCTAGGTACTTGATGAAGAAGCAGAGGTTTTTATAGTCAAGATGTGGAGATTATTGATATATGAAACAGAAGCCAAGAAAATTGGTCTTGTGAAGTAAACTCTTTTACATTAAGAGTTCCATTTCAGATTTCTTCTTTCCCATCCTTCAAAGGACTTTAATTTTTTTTTTTGTCTTCAAAGACATTTGTGAGATCTGTAATTTTTTTAATGTAGAAAATGTGAATTTTTTGTCCTCTAATTTGTTGATGCCGCGTGTACTCCCTTGGTTGTAAAGACATCTGAATCCTACCATGGTTCTCTTTATACTCACCAGGTACAGATTACTGGTATGTTTTATAAGCCGCAGCTACTGTACACAGCCTATCTGATATAATCTTGTTCTGCTGATTTGTTCCTTGTAAATATTAAAATGACTCCCCAATTCTTATGCAGAATTGCACTTAATATTGAACTGTACTGTACAGGCACCAACAGGAATGATTTTAAATTGAAAAAATAACCAGTCATACCTATTACCCTTACCTTCCTTGATCAAAATAGCAGGCCCTCATGATAGCATGAGATTTAGAGTGTGAAAATTAGCAGACAATCCATTCCTACTGTATCTGTGTATGAATGTGTTTGTGTGAGTGTATGTATAAAAGACTTATTTTTTCCTAGTTTGCTTTGGAAATTTCCCTTAAACATTTCCTAATTCAAGAATAGAATTGTAAAGGAAACATGGTATTGTGCCAATCCAGATGTCTGGGATAATTAGGTTATTACTCTCCCAGAGCATGGTATTCTCTTGTGGCAAGCAACAGTCTATTGAATGAAATGGGTTTTTCTGTTGATGGCTGGCTGTGTCAGCCTCTCCTTAAGGGAGTGTGAATCATAGTGGTTTCCCCCCCTGGTTTCATTGTTCAGAAATGAGGCACATCCTTAGAATCTGGAGAGCTTTATTTTACGCATTTTTTTGCACTTCATTGATGCTTAGTTTAATTTTGATCTACCCCTTTGTTTTAAAAAAGAAAGCTTCATTCAGAAACCATAGATGAAAAAAAAAACTTAAAAAAAATTATCAAAAGATAAAATTAGGCAATTTTACAGGCTAGAAAACATTTGACAAAATACTGTAGCAATTTAGCATGGCAATTTACAAAGTTTACATCTAATTTCTGAGGATAAAGTAAGTCGTTTAAAGCAGTTATCATTCGTGTCTGTCGGGTTTATATCGTGTGTGTGTGTGTGTGTGTGTGTGTGTGTATGCAGGCACACACCGTGTTTACTTCTCTGCTCATCAGCGTTCAAAACTGTACTGATCGTGTTCTTAGAGATATACATGAGGCTTTCTTTACTATAGATCAGGACTTCACCAGGGAGCAAAATTACCCAAAAATGTACCAAGTTTTAAACAGTTCTTAACAGAAATTAGGTGCAGCTAATTCCCATGTCTGAGTATTTATTTTTTAAAAAGATTGAGGGGGTGTGTTAAAAAAAAAAAAAACATAAAAAGCATAACTGAACTTGAATTACAAGATTTTTTTTTTTACATCATAAGAGGACACTTGAAAACACTGTCTTAACATTGAACCATGATGTGCATGGTTCCATTATGTAAATATATCAAATATTAAAAATGTATATATTTGATCTTGGGGACTCATTCTTTCAGAGTCTTGTTAAATAAATGGCATCATGTTGTAATTATGCGGTGCATACTAGAACTTAACTTGAAAATATGGGCTGAGTTTTTGATGGACTGGATTTTTGAGTATTAGTACCTGAAGGTGAGAAGAGGCCATTTCCCTAATTTTGGATTAGTCTAGACATCTATGGAGATATAGCCCTGTTCAGTGTTACAATATTTTAAGTTGTAGTTTCTGAGGGGAAAATTTTAGAAACATTGTTCCTTGCCATTTACAAACTAATTTGCCAGTCTTTTCTCAGATTGATCCCCCAGTGTAACTCCTTGTTTTGAGCAGTTTATTATGCCTCTCTGTCTTCTCTTACATATTACTGCTTCTGAAACATCATATTAGGTTGGTTTTATTTAGCCAGCATTAGCATGGAAGTTTATTCAGGTAGATTTAATTTTCCTTGCTTTGGTCTCTTCTACTCTTTCAATCATATTTACCTTAAAAGGGCGTGAAGCTCTTAGGGGTACATACCATATACTGCATAATACCTCCAGTGAGATTGGTGTCAGGATCCCAGATTTATATATTAACATTTCTGCAGCAAATGATCTGATCTGACTGATCATTGAGTTAAAGACTGCTACATTAATTGTTTAATGTCAGTTCAAGTCAGATTTTGCCACCAAGCTTAAACTTCAGGATCTTCAGAATTTTTCAGGTTTGTATGTAAAGAACCGGACATGTATAAGCATAAGAATAAGCTGGCACATTCTAGTGTCAGTAATATTACACTTAAGAAAATTTTCACTAAATCGCTTAACTTTCTGAGTTGTCTTTACCATTTGTCCATAGATGAATTTCAAATTGAAATCCTCAGTTAATCTATATATTGCCTCTTCAAGTTGTTATAAAATTACATGAAAGTCTTGACAGCCATTCTGATGTGGCAGCTAGGAAACAAAGCTTTTTCTTCATTTGACCCTGTTAATAAAATAATTTTAAATGTGTACATCTGTCTACAGGAAGAAAGTGGTTTTTCCCAAACTTTAACATGTACCTGAATCATCTGGGGGATCTTGTTAAAATGCAGACTTAGTAGGGGCTAGGGTGGCCCTGAGACTGCCTTTCTGACCAGCTCCCACATATTGCCAGTGCTAAATGATATAAGGACTACTTTGATTGGCAGTTCAGTGTCAGTACTGGTATTTTGTCCTAACAGACTGCATACAGCTTAATTTTTTTTTCTTTTTTAATTTTCTTTTTAATTATATCTTAAAAACATTTTTTGAGGCAAATGATAAATGATAGTTATCATTTATATTAACATAAAAGTAATCTTCCGAAAGGATGCCCAAGAATAGCTCCAATATTCTAGACTTTATTCCCAGCCAGCCCCAGAACATCTTAGAGAACATTATGTTGTTACTCATTTCTGAATCTTATCAGAGCACTTCCTGATCTGTGATAGTAGAGGCTGATGAATATTTTGTGGAGAGTGCACTTTCAGGTACTAATCAGGCATGAATCGTAGATATGGTGGACAAATTGAGAAAATAATGAACTCAAGAGTCAAATTGGACTAAACACTATTATCATTTTTTTCTCTGATATGAAGAAAATTTAAATCTAGATAAATGGAAGCAGGTATAGAATGTATATATGAAGCTTATTTACCCAGCTCTTTCATATAAGTTCTATGAATGTTTTCACTTTCTACCCAAAAACTGCTGAAAGGTTTTATGTCAAAATGGTGTACATTTTTCCAAGTCCTATTTCAGCCTTCTATTAATATGAAATTGAGAAACTGTTTTGCTTAGCAAAAGATGGTGAAATTGATTTGTGAATGCCACTAGCTATAAAAAGGTACTGAAGGAATTCCAAATAGACTAAGAAACAGACTGAGTTTCAGGAATAAAACAGGAAATGTACACACAGTTTTTTTTTCTTTCTTCACACATATTTTTAAACCCAGGGACTATTACATCATACTAGAAACCAAGGTGAACTTGGTATATAGTATTTTGATAAACCGTTAGATTTTTTGAATTGTGATTGTATTAAATTATTGAAATCTTTATTTGCATTTGAATATGTAATTTTCATCTTTTAAAGTCCTTTTTCATTTTTATTACTTGACTCACGAAGACTAAATTAGGAATGGCAATCTAAAATATCCAGGAAGAAAATAATTTTTGTATATAAAAATGAATAAAAGTTCAAGCCATGTTTGACACTCCACAAGTCTACCTACTCTGCCACATCACATATTAGTTGAATAAACGACTTCTAGATTCTCTTGCACATAGTAGCTAGATTATTAGATAACCCTTTTGTCTTTCTGTGTATGACATATTTGCCATTGAAGCACACTTAATATGTGCCATTCATGTTTTAAGCTAGATGGAGTGATAGACATAAGGCAAAGTCCCTCTAAGCTGACAGTCTAGTGGTGGAGAAAAAAATGAGAAAACCATTAATAGATACAATGTACACTATATGAACAAGCAAACTTGATGCGGTGATTTCAAGGTCAGGAGGCAAAGGATAGGAAGTTTCTCAGCCGAGGTGGTAATATGTAGACCTTACAAATCAGAGTCTTTTTCTTTTTGGCTGTGCTGCATGGCACATGCAATTTTAGGTTCCTAACCAGGGACTGAATCTGGACCCTCAGCAGTGAAAGTGTAGAATCCTAACCACTAGGTGGTCAGGAAATTCCCCAAATCCCACAGTCTTAGCTACCCACTGCAACAGTGGTACAAAGTGCTTTATGTGGCTATCTAGAAGGCCTAGATTTGAATTATAATTCATGGTATAGATCTGAACTGTCGCGTTTAATTCATTAAAACTTTTCAATTACACTAGCCATATTTCAAGTATTCAGAAGTCAGGTGTGACTAAATTAAATTTTAAAATCCAGTTTTTTATTTGCAATATTCATATTTAAAGGTCCTAAGCAGCCATATTTAGCTAATGGCTACCAATATTGAATGGGCATCACAAATTAAAAATAGTATTCTGATTGCAGAAATTTATTTTGGATAGGTATGGTCTTGTTAATAGCCCCCCTAAAGGCAGAGGAAAGTGTTTGTGATAAAAGTTCTCTTATAGAAAGCATTTTTAGCAAATCTTTGAAGCAAAAGTATTGTGAATTTAAAAACAGTTCTAAACAATTTTTCCTGGTTTTTTTCTTATCACAAAAGGAAAAAAACTAGTAAACACTTCATTTAGAATCTAGAAACCATGAAGTTTCATTTTTCTTCCTTGTCAATTAAAAACTTTGATTGTTACCATGGGTGGAAAAGCCAGGACGTGAAAGTTTCATTCTGAGTATATTCTTGAGGCAAAGTGGTCTTCTTCATAAAGGGGTTCCAGATTCTTTGTTAAGGAAATTAGATTAGATTTAATAAAGTATTGACAGTCATACAGAATTTAAGACTAAAAAATAACAAGAGTAAGATAAAGCCAACCCTTCGTTTTGAGCTGTTTCAATTTAAGGAGACAGATCCTACTTTACTCCCATAGCAAACAAGGCAATAATGTATAAATAAAGACAAACTATGTGGGAAGTGTTAATAAATTGGATTGCTTGGCCTTGGAATCGATAGTGTAAAGAAGTGGCCTTGGTCCTGACTTTATGGACTAGTGACTGCTCTAGCTTTTCTAGCTTTGAACTGCCCCTCTCCCCAAGTATTCCTAACAGGTTTCGCATGCTGAATTTCCCATGTGCTTCGTCTTTCACTGCTTATTACTGATTTTTGCCACCTTTTTTCTTTTTTTTTGTTTTTGGTCGTTTGTTTCTTCATTCTCCCAAGGTCAGACGTTTCTGGGGAAAATATAAAAGCACAACTGCAGGTAGTCTGGACCTTCTATTATTTTTCTCATTTCTTTTGCTAAATTTCACTGCTTAACCACAAACCCTGCAGTTTTCATTGTTTTTAAATTTCCATTGTTTTTAAGTTTCCTCTGGAACTTCCCTGGCGGTCTAGTGGCTAACACTTGCTTCCACTGCAAGGGGAACAGGTTCAATCCTGGTTGTGGAACTAAAATCCCACATGCTGTGTGGCACAGGAAAAAACAAACACAAAAAACTTGCAGTGCTGTCTTAGGTAGGTATGAATGAGTGAAAGTTATTTGATTCCCCTCCTTATTTAACCAATAATCTCACCTTAAAAAAATCTTAACTTTCATTTAGGCATAGTCTCCAATTTATGATACACATCTTGAACCTTTGCTTTCTATTCAGAAGACCTCCCCGACTCCACTTGGCTCTGGTCTCTTAACTACAGTTTGCAATTTCTTGAGCCTTGCTCAGGTATTTCCATTATCTTCTTTCTTCTGTCTGGAATAAGTTTTGAAAAACACAGGAAATTAACCTTAGGTCCTCCTTTTTCCTTTTTGCTACACTAGAGATTCCATAAACTAGCTTACAATTTTACATGTGCTTCACATTTCTTAAAGTGAAAAAGTAAAGTCGCTCAGTCGTGTCTGACTCTTTGCAACCCCATGGACTGTAGCTCATCAGGCTCCATCCATGGAATTTTCTAGGCAAGAGTACTGGAGTGGGTTGCCATTTCCTTTTCCAGGGATCTTTCCAAATCAGGGACCGAACCCAGGTCTCCTTCATTGCAGGCAGATGCTTTACCATCTGAGCCACCAGGGAATCCCAACGTTCTTAGGTCTCAATGTTTTTATCTTTACTTTCTACTGGTGACGTGATAATCCCAAATGAGACTGTCTCCTTGTAAGAGGCTACACCATAGTTTACATCTTGACACTGGGCGTTTGCTCTTTGGGTCTCTTGCTCAGTTGCTAAATTGTGTCCAACTCTTTGTGACCCCATAGACTGCAGCACCAGGCTTCACTGCCCTTCACTATCTCCTGGAGTTTGCTCAGATCAATGTCCATTGAGTCACTGATGCTATCTAACTTACTTATCCTCTGCCACCCTCTTTTGCCTTCAGCCTTTCTCTGGGATGTCACTTTAGTCTTGTTCCTCTAGTCTGGATTCTTCAGTGCTTTCTGGGGTTTCTGTACACCTTAAAAGGTGAAGAATACAGAATACTGGAGGAAAATTTATCTGTAATCTAGTTATTCTGCCAGTGGTTACTTTTTAAATCACTTCTATTTCCTTTTTTCAGGAATGTGTTTTGCCATATGCATAAATGTCTATTAAAGATTTCTTTATTAATTTAACAGGGTAAGAAATTTTCTGTTACACATAATGTTTATAAAAAATTTTAATTTCATTCTGTGGTGGCTGAAGCATACTTTATTATAAGACACTTAACATTCCAATTTTTGCTATTGATAATACTCCATGAATATCTTTGCACAAAGTTTTTGTTTGTTCCTAAGATAGTTTGCCAGCATTTTAAGACTTTCTACTTACATCCCGGGTTGCATTCAAAGAGATTGAACTAGTTCACGGATGGGTTTTAGCCTATGCTTGTTTAACAAATGTATAGAACTGTTTTATGTGCTAGGCATTGTTCTCAGCACTTATATGTGGACAAACAGGCAGAAATTCCTACCCTTGTGAAGTTTGAGGAGGGAAGTGGGAGATGAGAACTTTAAAAATTTTACTTGGCGGGTGTCAACCTTTTTATTTCACCAACATTCCCTGTTAATGGAGAAACAAATGCTACTTTGTTCTTAAATATAAAGTTGTGTGTAAAACTTACTTAAATCCATTCATGTATTGGAGCGGGTAGGAGAAAGGAGTTGGGGATTGATGCTCTAGGAATACAAAGGGTTATCTTGGGAAAATTTAAGAGAAATAAAAAGTCTCATTTGGCCAGGTGCTGTTACTGATTTCAGTTTTCTGATTACCTGTGCATTTGAACATTTCTCCATTGTTCACCTTTGGTTTTACATGATAGTAAGGGGACGACAGAGGAGGAGATGGTTGGATGGCATTACCGACTCAATGGATATGAGTTTGGGTAAACTCCAGGAGTTGGTGATGGACAGGGAGGCCTGGTGTGCTGCAGTTCATGGGGTCTCAAAGAGTCACACACGACTGAGCAACTGAACTGAACTGATTCATTGTTAAGGGGCTTCCCTGGTGTCCCCGTGGTCCCTACTTGCCAGTGCAGGAGAGGTAGGACATGCAGGTTCCATCGCTTGGTTGGGGAGACTCCTTGTAGAAGGGCACAGGCAACCCACTCCAGTATTCTTGCCTGGACAATCCTATGGACGGAGGAGTCCCATGGCCTACAGTCCATAGTGTTGCAAAGAGTAGGACACAACTGAGCGACACACACACAGGCTTTCAGATAAGTGTATGTGTGTGGTCTGCTACTTGAGTTAGTTACTGGTACTGTTTTTACAGCCAGCTGAATGGAAAGTTGGCAGATGGCAAAAAATCAAAGGACCATAGGGCAGATCACTGTGCACCAGTTACTCTGTAACATTTGGATATTTCAAAAATGAGACAGTCATGCTTTGAAAGCTTACTATCTAGGAGAATAGGTTCTTAAACTTGGAACCCAAGAATCCCAGACGTTTTTTAAAATTCAGTTTCTAAGGTTCTCCAAACCCACCAAAAGTCTTGATTCATTAGGGAGGGGATGGAGGGCACAGAGGAGCTCCCCCTCGCCCGAGGTCAGGGGTGGCTGTGCTGGTGCAGGAGGGCCGAGAGGACCTACTCTACGTTCAAAGTCAGGAGGGGCGGGATGAGGAGATACCCCTCATCCAAGGTAAGGAACAGCAGCTGCACTTTGCTGGAGCAGCCGTGAAGAGATACCCCATGTCCAAGGTAAGAGAAACCCAAGTGAGACGGTAGGTGTTGCAAGAGGGCATCAGAGGGCAGACACACAGCCTTGTCTAACTCAATGAAACTAAGCCATGCCATGTGGGGCCATCCAGGATGGGTGGGTCATGGTGGAGAGGTCTGACAGAATGTGGTCCACTGGAGAAGGGAATGGCAAACCACTTCAGAATTCTTGCCTTGAGAATCCCATGAACAATAAAGGCAAAATGATAGGATACCTAAAGGGGAACTCGCCAGGTTGGTAGGTGCCCAATATGCTACTGGAGATCAGTGGAGAAATAACTCCAGAAAGAATGAAGGGATGGAGACAAAGCAAAAACAATACCCAGTTGTGGATAATAGAACTGGTAATAGAAGCAGGGTCTGATGCTGTAAAGAGCAATATTGCATAGGAACCTGGAATGTTAGGTCCATGAATCAAGACAAATTAGAAGTGGTCAAACAGGAGATGGCAAGAGTGAACGTTGACATTCTAGGAATCAGTGAACTAAAATGGACTGGAATGGGTGAATTTAACTCAGATGACCATTTTGTCTACTACTGTGGGCAAGAATCCCTTAGAAGAAATGGAGTAGCCATCATGGTCAACAAAAGAGTCTGAAATGCAGTACTTGGATGCAATCTCAAAAAAGACAGAATGATCTCTGTTCGTTTCTAAGGCAAACCATTCAATATCACAGTAATCCACGCCTATGCCCCAACCAGTAACGCTGAAGAAGCTGAAGTTGAACAGTTCTATGAAGACCTACAAGACTTTTTAGAACTAACACCCAAAAAAGATGTCCTTTTCATTATAGGGACTGGAATGCAAAAGTAGGAAGTCAAGAAACACCTGGGTAACAGGCAAATTTGGCCTTGGAATACAGAATGAAGCAGGGCAAAGGCTAATAGAGTTTTGCCAAGAGGACGCACTGGTCATAGCAAACACCCTCTTCCAACAACACAAGAGAAGACTCTACACATGGACATCACCAGATGGTCAAGATCAAACTCAGACTGATTATATTCTTTGCAGCCAAAGATGGAGAAGCTCTAGACAGCAAAAACAAGACCAGGAGCTGACTGTGGCTCAGATCATGAACTCCTTATTGCCAAGTTCAGACTTAAATTGATGAAAGTAGGGAAAACCACTAGACCATTCAGGTATGACCTAAATCAAATCCCTTATGATTATGCAGTGGAAGTGAGAAATAGATTTAAGGGACTAGATCTGATAGATAGAGTGCCTGATGAACTATGGAATGAGGTTCGTGACATTGTACAGGAGACAGGGATTAAGACCATCCCCATGGAAAAGAAATGCAAAAAAAGCAAAATGGCTGTCTGAGGAGGCCTCACAAATAGCTGTGAAAAGAAGAGAAGTGAAAAGCAAAGGAGAAAAGGAAAGATATAAGCATCTGAATGCAGAGTTCCAAAAAATAGCAAGAAGAGATAAGAAAGCCTTCCTCAGTGAGAGGAAAACAACAGAATGGGAAAGACTAGGGATCTCTTCAACAAAATTAGAGATACCAAGGGAACATTCCATGCAAAGATGGGCTCTATAAAGGAAAAATTGTATGGACCTAACAGAAGCAGAAGATAATAAGAGGTGGCAAGAATACACAGAAGAACTGTACAAAAGATCTTCATGACCCAGATAATCACGATGGTGTGATCACTCATCTAGAGTCAGACATCCTGGAATGTGAAGTCAAGTGGGCCTTAGAAAGCATCACTATGAACAAGGCTAGTGGAGGTGATGGAATTCCAGTTGAGCTATTTCAAATCCTGAAAGATGATGCTGTGAAGGTGCTGCACTCAGTATGTAAAGTAATGCTCAAAATTTTCCAAGCCACGCTTCAGCAATACGTGAACCGTGAACTTCTTGATGTTCAAGCTGGTTTTAGAAAAGGCAGAGGAACCAGAGATTAAATTGCCAACATCCACA
>SJXQ01001561.1:64304-80311 GCA_006408695.1 Aepyceros melampus | reverse complement strand
TCCAGAGGTTTAACAGTAAACAGGTCAATGACACGGATAGAAATACCTGGAAAACAGCAATAACCAGCTTAGTGTATCAAGCAGACTTAGACTAAAAAGATGCACTGGGGCAGACAGACAGCCCAACCTCTTCCAGCCCAAACTTCAGTGTTCAGCAACCCTCAACTGACCTTCCTTGGAAAGATCAGCAGCAGCAGCTAAGGCTTCGTGCAAAGTAATTCCAGCTCCGACAACCATAATCTTGTCATTCACACTTTGACGGATGACCTGGTGTTGTGCCCACAAAACAAAAATGCTGCGCTTACTACACAGAATGAGTCTCCAAGTGGAGGACAGTCTGCTCTCCCGAGCCTACCAATTTCAGTGCTTCATAGTTCACTATACGAAAGGCAGAGTCAGCACACTGACCAATAAGGACTGCTCTCTTTAATAAGCCCCACTTCATGGTTATTAACAAATTTGTCTACCTTTCCTCATGATTTACAATGCCAAATCACTAAGTTCTTTTACAGTATGTATGCAAAATGACCCTTTACCAAACCAGGTGGATTTCCAACTGGAATGTGAAAGGCAGAAGGCCAGAAGCAAATTCAACAGCCCATCTGCTCCAGTGTGGACTCCCTACCACCAAGGGATCTGAAAAGGCACCACCTCTGGACTGCTGAGACCTCTTTCTGGAGGTATCCATGCAGATTGGACTCTGATGATGAACGTGCTAATGAGGGCTATTTGAGAGCATCTTGGGGTGATCTGTGCCAAGAATCCTGCATGCCCAAGTGCCCTGTGATGCCCATGCATTAGTGGGCCCATTCTGTGACTGAGGAAAGCAAACCTGAGAACAGGAGGAACTCGCCCAGGGCAGGTTTGTGACTAACAGCCAGACCCGTATGAATTCAAAGCCCATGTTCCCAACCATTTGCTAGTCTGTAAGCAGATAGGGTTCTCTGCTGTTTTTCATTGGTTTGTTTCTTTCAAAGTCACCCAACCAAAGGCATCTGGAATTAGCCTGCATTGCATTCCTCTCTATAGGTTTCCCTGTAGCATAAGCACCACTGCTGACTAGATATTTAGGGCTTCAAACCACTTGCCCCATCCTTTAAGAATGTCCTAGCCTTTGTATATGTAAATGTATGTATATGTAAATATACACACACCCCCCTATATGCCCCTTTGCAAACCCAGCCTTGAATTATTCATGCCATGCATATCATCACACATAATTTAACTCACATCAGGAAATTTACTTCATTTTGTCAGGATAGGACAAACATCACAGGGAAAAAAAGACAAGAGAGATGTGAAAACTCTGAAAACCACATGACTGTCACCAAGACACCCTCCCTGCCACCCCCAGAGGCAAACAGATGGCCCTGAGTGGGAGTCCATGGAACAACAGCACCTATACTTCACACTGAAGTGAATAGTTCAGCTTTTCCATTCAGTGGAATGAAACTATGGGGGGTTAGGAACTGTCTGAATATACCTGCTCTCCTGTGGCACTAAAGCTATTCAGGGCTCATTTATTCATTCTGAGCACTGCCACTGTGAATTCTGGTGCAACCTAGTCCTTATCAATCAAGTTGGAAGTCATGTATTGCTCCTTTAAGAGTGACTATCATTCTTTTACACACTTAAGAAGAGTATTCTAAAAGGCTTGTAAGATAAAAGGCAGGACATAAAACAGTCCTATGCAGCATGATCTCAACTAAGATATATACCTAGAAAAAGTCAGGAAGAAAACATGCCCAAACGTCTGTTAAGGCCTGCCCTCTAGGTGGTGGACAATCATGTATTTTCTCCACAGATGCTATTGGCTTTCTGCACGCACAACTTCGAAAGGCAGGCCCACAGACAGCAGGCTGCTGACTGGGCTTGCTACTCACCGTTCTTTGTCCCTCATCTTCAAAATATGGCTGCTAACTATCTGTGCTTCCAAGGCTTTCTCAAAGACACAGGAGATAGGAAGCACCCAGCAGGCCTGAAGGTGTGGCCACATCCCACAAAACCAACCTCAGGGCCACACGATGGCCAGAGGCAAGATGGTTCATGTTTGTTATATTTCTGACTTCCGATAGGCAAAACAAGAACCTAACAGATCTACTACTCATTTGAAATGGGTTCTATTATTTTTTTTAGCTTGATGCTATGGTTAACTTACAGCCAAGCAACTCAAGAGTCTTCAAGTTATTTATCTTTAAGGGTTCAACAGAGACTCCTTTCAGAAAGGAGAAAAGTTAAGTTCAGGCTGACATTGGCAGAATATTACTTTCTGAAGAAAAGCAGGCAAATATCATGATTTTTTAAAAAAACTAGAACAAAGGAAGAATGAAGCCTCAACTGTTGGGGCCCCTAACTCTGGCTGTAAAGAACAGTGCTCCCAACACAAACTAATACTGAAAGATACAGGAGAACTTAAAGCCTTACCTTGGCCTGTCCAATCTCAAAGCTTTCTTGTGGGGTGTAAATAATTGGAGTTTCTGGCCGACTGGTTCGAAGTAGCACATCCCCTAGGGTGTAAATGAATACCAGAGCCAGTTTAGAAAATAAAACTAAATTTCCAACTAATGAACTTTAAAAAAAAAGCTGGGAAGGACTGAACAATTCTTAGTACGAAAAACACAATGTGCATTCTGGAGCGAGGGATAACCGTCTCTAACCACTGGCAACAGGTCAGGTGTTACTGATTGGGAAGCCAAAGCCCGTGAGGGAAGCTGCTGGATGCCCAGTGACAAGCTCTCCATGCTATCATGCTCACCACTTTGGGAAAGCTTCCTCAGATACACACCGAACTGTTCTCAACCGAATGTGAACTCGGGGCACAAGCACTTACTTACCTTGAATAGAAACCCTAAAACATAATGGTAAGCAATTTTTGTCACAACAGCAAGTAATACTTCATTCTTAGAAATACCTTAGATACCAGAACATAAAATTACTCGTCTTCCGATGAGAAGATGTCAATTCTTTTTATCATCACCTTGAACGTATAAATAGAACTATAAACAAATACTCAAATATCTAGAGTATTTGTTAATTTGTGTGCATGTGTGCTAAGTCATGTTGAACTCTGTGACCCCATGGACTGTGTAGCCCGCCAGGCTACGGGGCTTCCCAGTTGGCACTAGTGGTAAAGAACCCGCCTCCCAGTGCAGGAGACCTAAAGAGACCCGGGTTCATTTCCTGAATTGGGAAGATCCCCTGACAGGGGGAAATGGCGAATCCTCTGCGGCACCTGAGAACCAGATTGTTGATTTACATACATATTCAAATCATACATGATAAACTAATACATTAATTTAGAAACACTGCTTCCCTTTGTTCATTTACACACTATGAACCACTTCTGTTCAGTACATTTTTAGGAGGTAAAATTTACTTAAGTGGAGCACACCCTGAATTCTGACAAGTTATACACCATGTATCTGTCTCCTCAGTCTGGAGAGCATTTGTACTTGCCCAGAAAGTTCCCTCATGCCTCTCTCCCACCCAAGAAGCAACCTCTATTCTGATGTTTCTTTGAACTTTCCACAAATAAGATACTGCAGCACACATGAGCTTGTGCTGTATGTGCAGACATAAAATAATGTCCAGGATACACCAAGTAGAAACGTACAGAACCATGTGTGAGCCCACTTAGGTTAAAAAAATAAAGAAAAAAAAAAGTCAAAGAAACTCATGTGTCACAGACGTTGGAAATGCCAGGAATGGAACCTGCATGTTGCATGACCCATCTCAACTGTGCACAGGGTTGTGTGCAGGGCTTGGGGGTGGTAGTGGTGAGGTGAGTCCAGTGACTGCTAGCCAGAGAGTTTGGAAAGGTAAAGATTCTGTCCCCTAAACTTTCGTGCAGCTGCAGGGTTCTGTGTCTCCTGCACTACAGGCAGATTCTTTACCCGCTGAGCCATCAGGGAAGCCCCTGCAGCTGGGTTCTGGACAGGAGCCAGGTTGTGTCCAACTGATGCTCCTGGGTGAGACTTCAGGAGGGGCAGGCAGGGCAGAAGTCAGACTCTTACCCTTCTAAGCAGTTTTTGAGGAGGGTGGGCCAGGGCTGGGGATTCTAGGGTTCATCTGCAGTTGCAGCTGACAACTCTCTAGCTTTCTGGCTATCACAAGGTGGCAGTCACACAGGCTGTGTCTAACACCCACACCTTGTGGCTTGTCACTGGAACCCACTCCCATGGCTCTGCCAAGGACTCCCGGTCCCAGAGCCCCCCAGTTTCCCCCTCTTCTTGACCTAAGTCCCACCCCATACAGTTCGCTGGGAGTTTGACCTTGTTCTACACTATTTTACAATGCAAATGTGTTCATGTTCTACGTGCTTCCATTACCCTTTTTGGGGTAATGGCGCTATCTTTAAAGGGAATCCTACAGGACTTCCCTGGTGGTCCAGTGGTTAAGAATTCGCCTGCCAGTGCAGGGGACACACGTTAGATCCCTGGACCCAGAGGATCCCACATACTGCAGAGAGACTAAGCCCATGCACCACAACTACTGAAGCCCATGTGCACCCTAGAGCCCATGCTCTGCATCAAGAGAAGCCATCACAATGAAAAGCCTGTGCACCACAATGAGAAAGCAGGCCCCACTTGCCACAACCAGAGTAAGCCTGTGCAGCAACAAAGACCCAGTGCAGCCAAAAAAAGCCTACAATCAAATTACCTGTGCGTGTGTGTGTGTGTGTGTGTCGCTCAGTCGTGTCCAACTCTATGCGACCCCATGGACTATAGCCCACCAGGCTCCTCCGTCCATGGGATTCTCCAGGCAAGAATACTGGGGTGGGTTTCCATTTCCTTCTCCAGGGGATATTCCCGACCTAGGGATCAAACCCAGGTCCATTGCAGGCAGACGCTTTAACCTCTAAGCCACCAAATTACCTAACTGAAGCCCATGTGCACCCTAGAGCCCATGCTCTGCATCAAGAGAAGCCATCACAATGAAAAGCCTGTGCACCACAATGAGAAAGCAGGCCCCACTTGCCACAACCAGAGTAAGCCTGTGCAGCAACAAAGACCCAGTGCAGCCAAAAAAAGCCTACAATCAAATTACCTGTGCGTGTGTGTGTGTGTGTGTGTCGCTCAGTCGTGTCCAACTCTATGCGACCCCATGGACTATAGCCCACCAGGCTCCTCCGTCCATGGGATTCTCCAGGCAAGAATACTGGGGTGGGTTTCCATTTCCTTCTCCAGGGGATATTCCCGACCTAGGGATCAAACCCAGGTCCATTGCAGGCAGACGCTTTAACCTCTAAGCCACCAAATTACCTGTATCAAATATCTATTACCTTTGTGACGAGAAAAGTAACATCAAACCATCAGTACCAAACTAGTAGCAAAGCCCAGACACATTTTTTGTCTGTACCAGTGTTTTCTAAGAAATACCTTGGTATTGGCCGCCAGGAAAATAGCATGCTCTGTCGAGATGGCATCACTTGGATAGAAAATCGTGCAGTCTGGAATGGCTCGGAACATGGCTAGGTCCTCCAGGGCCATCTGGGAGGGGCCATCTTCACCTGAGAAAGCAAAACCATAGCCCAACAAAGAGACCCCAGTAGGAGCCTGCCCTCCACTGGATGAGCGACTGTGCTGCCTGCCATGGGGGCCACCATCCCAGCAGTCGCTACAGACACTGCAAGCAACACAACAGAAGCCACTTCTTGGCCTCGAGCCTCCCCAGCATCTGGCACTCAGTGTGACTGGTACTGCTGCCCTAGGTGACCCGTGCTCTCTTCCAAGTACCAGTACTGCTGCCCCTGTCCTCTTCTCCGAGGAGGGTCCCTCCAGACTCTGTGTTTCTTCTTTGTCTTTTACCTTTTCCATTAAGAGATGAAAGTTTTCAGACTCGAGTGGTCTCTCATTTCTCATGGCCTTCAAAGTAGCTGAGCATTATAGAACATACCTTCGGGGTGCCCTGGGGGTACTGTTGGAACTCAGGGACTTCATGTAACCCAACGTACACTAGGGTATCCGAGCTCTTCCAGCTAGGAAGGAGACTGTCACCGTGGACACTGCCTGGCTTGGGACCATTGTCTCTCCAAAGAACTCCAGTTCCTCTGGGTTGGACTTAGAACCACTTTTCCACTTGGCTGACTTTAAAACTGACTTTGCACCCAGCCCCAGGAGAGGCCCCTGTGCAGGCCCTCCTCTCTTCCCTTGAATCTGGCCCACCCATAGTCTCCTTTGCCAGTCGAGCTCTCCCTGGAAGTCCCTGGGACAACACCCAGACGTGCAGTTCCAGCCCTCCCCTCCAGCCTTCTGGCAGCAAGGGTCAGCTGTCAGTCACATCTACCTTGATGACCTGCCCTGCCACAGGCATGTCAGGTCCCCATCTTTCTAGAGTCCCCATTGCTATCCTCCACAAACACAACTCCCAGATGTTTCCTAGGCAAGAGACCATTGGGCACTGGCGTTTTGCTTCTCATGCAGTTTGGGATTCCTCCTCCTGTCAGCAATGTTGACGTCTTTGCTCAGGCTCTTACAGGTTCGTTCCATTTTCTATCCAGTGCTAATGCACACCTCCATCCTCCTACTGGCTTCCCTGTTTCCCATCCACAGTTAATGCCCCAATGTTGGGCACCTTGAGGCTTCCCATTCTACCTGACTAGGCTGCTTGTCCCAGGAGAGCCCTGGCAGGCTGTTTGTCCCAACTCAGACTAAGGCGACCAAACAGCAGGAAAGAATTCTGTGATGCCAGAGTGGCCCAATCACTATCTAGTGTGTGGCTTGTCACAGAAGACGCACTCAGGGTAAGTATTTCTCAATGACTGAAACATTGGGTACTTTACAGTAATACCAGGAGATCAGCTAAAAAGTACCCAGTTTCTGGAACTTCTAAAACACAATATGGCCTTTAAAAAAAAAAAAACAGGTTACAAACAATCAAACTAATATCACAGAACTCTATGTTGGGCAGTTCAACTGCTCACACACTGATCTTTCTCTGTAAAGGAGGAGGGCAATTAATATGATGGCACTGAGAACTCATACCTACGGACACCCCACAGTGGGACCCAATAAGATTGATGTTGGTTTGCGAGATGGCTCCCATCCGGATCTGATCAAAGGCTCGGGTCAAAAAGGCAGCGAAGGTGCAAGCAAAAGCCACGGTGCGACCACGGGTGACACATCCCAGTGCCACACTCACCTGCATCACAAAGAAGGTGAATCAGAACACTCTTGGAGCCCACTTCCCCTCCTGTTTCCCAGTGTAGAGTGTACGCTTCTCAGGATCACCTATCCTTTGCACCCCCTCACCTCACCACACCCCTCCTCCAGCCACCTACCTGGGAAAACCCCAAACCTGGCAAATTCACCGTGTCCCCTGAACACTGCCAGAAACAAGAGGAACTGAAGTGCTGGCCCCATTTCTTCAAATCCAAGCTGGGGAACCTCGGGACACTCAAGGCTGCCCTGCAGTACTTGTGGGTCTCCTTCCCACTCTCCTTATCCCCTGCCTCTGTCCCCTCTCCCCACCCTGCTGAATCTCATCCTGCTTTCTCAAGGGGCTCTCTGACCATGCAGTTGTCCCATCCCTTCCCACGTCACCTCAGTTTCTCCCTCACTTTCCCCTTGCACTCCTGCTCCAGATCCTGCCCTTCATCCATGTTCTCCTTCCCAAAAAACCTTGCACACTCTCTCATTTCCCACTTTCTGCACGTTCTCTTTCATCTAGGCTGCCATCCCCATGAGGGACCTGGAAGCTGCCAAATGCAAAAGGTCACCTGAGTTCCTCTGTATCACATCTGACCTCTGAGGCGCATCCAGCACTAGGGACTGCCTGCCTCACTGGATGTTGCCACTCCCTCCCCGGCTGGATCTGCCAGGAGGTGCACCTGACTAAGTCCTGGGGCTGAGTGCCACACTCCTCCTCATCTGCTCCCTACACAGAGAACCAGCATGGGGTCGCACGGTGTCACTCTGATCTGCATGTTGCTAAGGTCTCCTCTGTCTCTCTATTGCTCACCTCTCCTGCAAAGCCAGGCTCACACACCCTGGTGGCCTTCAAACTAGAAGATGAGTATCTTGGAGGTAAACAAAGACCTTTCAAAGGGTGCATGGCTGTGGCTAGTCTCAACATCAAGATCCTTGACTCCCATATCTGTCTGCTAGGTAAAGGGCCCAGGGCCTCCTTCCCACTGTCTCCCTGATAATCACCTCCCAGCAACTAACTGCCAAAAGGTATACTCTCACCCACCTCGGGTTGCTCCTTCAGTGGGGCAACATCCTGGAATGTAAGAGCTCCAGAAACAGAAAGAATAATTTGAAATAATCATAGCAGCCTTGAAAAACTACAAAGCTCAAAAGACTGAATAACAAATCCTTCCGTAAGTCAGGGGTTTTCCAATTCTTCTAACAAAACTGAAAGAGAACCTGACTGAAGTGTCAATCCTTTACAAGTAATTTTCCACAAACAACTGGACATGAAAGATCACTGTGTGATTTTTGGCTTATAGCTGGGACAGGATTCAAATGAACTGCATGACGTTGCCGCAGCAAAATTCTTACTCTTTCCAGCACCATATTTACTTGAATAAGGTTTTCTGGCACTTACATCATTTAAATACAAATAGATTTTGTTCTGAATCTTATCTCATTCTAGCTCTAAGTGTATTTAACTGCTGCTACACAAGCTAAAAATTATAGCCATATCTCAATCCAGAAGAAAAAAATGGCAATGCTCTAAGGCCTGTGGATGTAGGAAACAAATTTTAAAAACCATCAATGTATATGCATAGTTTATTGCAGAATTATCAGTAAAAGGCTTTCATGAATAAGAAGTAGAATGGAAATAAGAATTCAAGTAGAAAAACATTTAATTTCTGACAAAGAGAGCCTTCGTGTAACTGGATGATTTAAGATTCAAGTGTCACAAATTACAATATATGGGAAGTTACATCCTCTGCATCAGTTAAATCTAGATACCAAGGATATATTTAGATATGAACTTAAAAAATTTAATGAAAAATTTAGATGTTAACTTAAAGCTTTTAGATCTACTTAGAAAAAGACATTCAGCAGTTTGGAAAGCAAACACATCTGGAGATAAATGATCTATCCTACCTGGCACCCCTACCCCCAGTCTGAGAGGTAGTCTAACCCTTCAGGGCTCAGCGAGGGCTCCTATGTCCCCATTCCTGCTCCAGTCTTGTCTGTCTCCCAGGTGCTCTGGCCTATGCCCTATTGCCAGCCTTGGTTCCACCCGGTCATCTACCCTGCATGAGTCTGCATCTCCTCAACCCCACAGCTACTGTCCTGGTCCAAGCTGTCATCTCCTGCCACTCCCCCACTTCCCTCAACAAGCTCTTCTCCATACCAGAGTCTCAGGCCCGTCCTTCTGCTCCCTGAACGGCTCCAATCTGGGCATGCAGCAGAGCTAGCTGGGCGCTCTGCTGGGAATGCTGTCCCTGGATCTGCGTGTGATGGACTCCTTGTCACTTAAGTCTCAGTTTAAATGTCACCTCTTCTGAGAGCTTGCTCCTGATTGGCCCTAGTCATGTTCTCCCTGTAGCCACCAGTTTTATCTGGCAGCACAGGACACTATTCACTTGATGGCGGCTTCTTTACTAGGTTTTTTTTTTTCAGTTGCTGGTTCAAAGAATCAATGCATAGGGAAGCAAATTTTTTGAGGCTCAATTCAGAAAAATATGAGTTGTATTTTTTTTTCCATTCAAAATGGAAATAGGTTAATGAGACCCACTGAAAAATGCTCATATCCTTACAATTACAGTGACCTGCTTTACTGAACAGAGGGGCTTAGATTCCAACACTAATAGGGCCAGGGAAGCACCATGAACAAAGGAGCAGGCCAGCAGGAGGCAGGGACATGGCGACATGGCTGTGGATGCCCATCTAAACAAGGCCCCTGCTCGACTCCAGGCACTGGTGGCAGGAAGGAGGGAATGTTGTTCCAGTAACAGCCAGATCTTCCCATTCTTTAGGAAAAATCCAGAAATCTGGATTCCATATAAAAATTTCCTGACTTTAAAAAGCTGGCAAATAATTTAAAATATTTGTAAATACTATTTGTTCCAAACAAAATATCTCTGGTCACGTGAGGCCTGCTGGCCCATAGATTTCTGGCCAGTGCTGTTTCTGGCCTCTGTGATGTGAGGGTAAATGTGTGCTATCCTCTGCACTGGGGCAGAACTTTAGAAGTCAAGGCATTTACTTGCATGAACACTGAAATATCTAGGATATATTGGGCCCTATACTACAAGGTGGAGAGACAAACCACAGTCCCTTGAGGTTCTGCACCTACTGGCCACAGCCAGGCAATCCTACAACATCCCAGGGGCCACCTAGAGCTACTAGGGAGCTAGGCATTCTTCAGACTAGGAGCCCTGAGGTCAGATGGCTACAGCCCGCAGACTCTCTGGAGAAAGTGTGGGACCATCTAACCATGCCTGTCCCAGCAATCCTGGTAGCCACCCCTCACACTCTTCCTGATTGCTCTCTACTTGTTTCCCCTGAGATGTTTGCCCTCCACATCCTCTGCCTTTGTAAGTGGAAAGAAAAACTGTTAAGGAGGGCAGGCCTCCTCGAGTGGGTCACCATTTGTCAATGAGATGACTCAAAGTGATGTTCTGCACACGTACCATGTTTTGCTCAGCAATAAAACACTCGATGAAGCGCTCAGGGTGTTCTCTCTTGAATATGTCAGAGAAGGTGGAGTTCTTGGTATCACCATCCAGCACAATAACTCTGTCGTTTGCATGGCCCAGCTTGGCCAAAGCCAAACCACATGCTTTCCGAGTAGCTATCTGAAAGTCAACAGGAGAGTTTCTTAGAATGCGTTTAGAAGTAAGGTGAAATTTGGTAGAATTATGAATTGTCATCCTCCTTAATGAAGAAAGCAAATTTGTAATTCACCAATAATCTCCTTTGGGGTAATAGAAAAGGACGCTGGGACTTCCTTAGTGGTCAAGTGGTTAAAACTCTGTGCTCCCAATGCAGGGGCACAGGTTCAAGCCCTGATGGGAACTAAGATCCCACATGCCACACATAAGACCAAAAGGGAAAAAAATCCAAAACAACAGGATTGCTAGCCAATCTTATGTCCATACTTTGCTCACCTGAGTATCAATTTCCCAAAAATAAATTTCTTCTTGTCTCATTCTTATAGTTGATTTAAAAACTTAAATTTCCCAACATGCAAATGCCTCTGTGACTTATTTTAATTATAAAGCTGGTAACAGGGGCTTCCCTGGTGGTCCAGTGGTTGAGAATCTGCCCGGCAATGCAGGGGACACTGGCTCAATCCCCTGCTCCCAGGAGATTCCACAGCTGTGAAACAACTGAGCCCATGCACTACTACTGAAACCCACGTGCCCAAGAGCCCATGCTCTGCAACTAGAGAAGTCACAGTGTGAGAAGCCGCACAACACAACTAGAGAGTAGTCCCTGCTCTCCACAACTAGAGAAAGGCCATGGGTAACGAAGATACAGCACAGACACAAATAAGTATTTTTTAAAAAATGATAATACTCACTATAAATATTAAAATGGAGAACTTTGGAATCATTATACAAATAATAAATAATTCCATTAGCATACTGTATGAGACTGGACTGAACCCATGGATTAATCTGGGGGTAAACTGACGTCTTTACTATATTTTTTCTATTAAAAAACCACCAGATTTGATATTCCCTCAAAGAGTTAAACACAGAATTACAATTATGACCCAGCAACTCTACTCCTAGGTAATTATCCAAGAGAAAAATACAAATACACAAAAAGCTGTACACTAATGTTCATTGCAGCATTATTCACAATAGCCAAAAGGTAGAAATAACCCAAATATGCAGCAACAGATGAATGGATAAATAGACTCATAAAGTTTACATGTTAGATGATCTCATTTATATGAAACGTCTGGAATAGGCAAATCCACAGACACAGAAAGTAAATTAGAAGTTACTAGGGATGGGTGGGAATGGAGAGGAATGTTTGTGAATATAGTGTTTCTCTATGGGATGACTGAAATGCTTTAAGATTCAGTGTGGTAACAGTTGCACAACTCTGTCATATGCTAAAAACCATTGGATTGTACACTTCAAATGGGTATATAGTGAAAATTTTACCTCAATAAAGCTGTTATAAAAAAAAATAAAGTTTGTCTCTTCATCTATCTTTGATCATTCATCTAAACACTCTTAAAACTATTTTTTTAAAACAGGCAATTCACATAGATGAGTACAAAACTCAAGTTATGAAAGGATATTGAATGAAGAGGCCATCTTCCTCCTGCTCTCCCAGTTCCTCTCTCCAGAGGTAAGGGAAATGATAAGGTTGTGAAGTATCCTTTTGAGAATGGTCTACTCACAGAGCATCTCATGCATACAAGGCATGTGAGCTTTTAAAGCTATAGTTTCATAAGTACCTTAATACAGACCGAATGCATTTATTTTTAGCTATTTTATTGCTATTGTAAAAAGGAATAATCTATCAATTGTATTAATATGAGAAAACAATCAATCCTTATATATTAGTTTAGCTACAAGCTCTCTTTCTGGACTCTTATTTCTAACATATTTTCTTATTTCTTTTCTTACTCATTCTGATTCTCTTTTGAGTTTTCCAGACATACAACTCTACCACCTGCAAATAGGCTTGCCTTTTCATTGTCAGGATGGAGTCTTTTATTGTGAATGACCACAATTTCTCCTCTCTTAATATTGGTGAATGATTTGCATTACCAATTTGAATTTCACTGATTCCGATACTTCTTTTAAGGCACTAAAGAAGTTGAAGCTGGTGAATGTCTTATTTCAGTTCCATTAGTTCAGTTCAGTCACTCAGTTGTGTCCAACTCTTTGCAATGTCTTATTTAGAATTTTTAAATCAATATTCCTAAGTGAGGCTGGCCTGTAGTTTCTTCCTTTTGGCTAGCTTTATAACATTTTGACTTCATAAATGACCTTATCCATATTCAAGAAGGTTTGAATAGCAGAGGAATTAATCTATCCCTTGAAGGTTAAAATTAAGTCACTCTTGTAAGTAACTGAGCCTGGCACTTTGGAGGTATAATTCCTAGACAGTTTTCTCAAATTTTCCTAATGGCTGTTGATCTGAAGTGTTTTAAAAATTTTTATTATTTTTGGCCACACTGTGCAGCATGCAGCATCTTAGTTCCCTGACTAGGAATCAAATCCACGCTCCCTGCATTGGGAGCGTGGTCTTAACCACTGGATCGCCAGGGAAGTCCCTGACCTACTTAAGCATTTTGTCTATTTTTACTTACCTTTGGTATTTTATGTACTCCTTAAAAAGGTCCATTTTTAAAATAGGTTTTCAAACTAATTAGCATAGTTTTCTCAAAATTCTCTGAATGTTCTCTTGATTTGCGTTTATCTCTAGTGACTAATTTTATTCATTTATAGTTTTCATCTCTTTAAGTAGACTAGATAATGGCTTATCTACTGTTTAATAGTAATTCAGAGAGACAACTCCTAGATTTGTGCATTAATGTGACTTGTTCTTTAATTTACTAACTTTTTAATCAATTGGCCTGTGTCCTTAATTTCTCCTATTAATAAAATATATACACTTCAAACAAAAAGTTCCAATAATCTCACATACTTTCTAGACATAAACACTTCACCATAATCAATGCTGGAATCAACATTCATTCTATTCTGCACACTTACACAGGTATTTCTGTAGGATAAATACCTGTGAGTTGCACTTCTGCTTTGAAGGGTGTGAACAGTTGGTGTTAACACATATTACCAAAGTACCTTCTGTTAATATGTGCTTTTTATTAATAGCTTTCTTCTGCTTTTAAATTTGCTTTCTAATTTCTCAAAGTCAATTCATTTATTATTAACCCGTATTACCAGGCTAAGAAAACATAAGTAACACTCAAAATGTCCCCAAATAAATAAGGAAAACAAACAAGGGTCAGAAAAATTTCCTTCCTCCCAGGCTCACCACCTTGTTTCCTTAGGTTGTGAAGAGCCTGCCTATTTGGATCTGCTGTAATATACCAGAAGGCAGGACACAAAAATCATGATAAAAACAGGAAGGGTTAATCAGGGTTTCATGCCTAATTTGTTTCCTTTTTGAAGAACTGGTCTTCGGTGAACTGGTGCTTTCTTGTGTAAACCATGGATTAAGCCCAAAACATCAATCCCGCTAGGCCCCTGTCCTTCAAGTTTACATAGAATCATGGAGTTTCATGCACAATGGTATGCCAGACTAGACTGAATTTAGGAAGCAAGCAAAAGCTGCATAGCACTGGACACAAATAAGTAGTGACTGACTGGTAAGAAAGTTCAGACCCAAGCTAAGTTTGAAATCAAAGAATAAATATCAAAATAGTTAAAAGACAAGGTAAATCCATCTTTGTTGCTTATAACCTTTAGCTAAATGTCACACCACCTAATAATTGGTTCATTTGGGGAAATCAGAGTAAACAAGAGTCCTCTGTATTTAGCAAAAGCAGAGAAAAAACAGTTTGCCTACCACATCACTGACTTCATAATCAGGTGGAGAGGTCATTTCTATATCTGAGATGTTGATTTGAGGCGAGTCTTCAACAGGGGCTTTTGGTTCAAGACTCTTGTTGGTCTCTATCTGGCTCTCAATTAGTTTGATAATTGCATCTGCTCTTTCTTTTGGCATTGGCTTTCCGTGCCAATTTTCTGCATCTTCAACACCTGTAACCCAATGGATAAAAGACATTTATTCTGTAACTCACGAGCCCCTGTTCAGTCATCTGAAAGACATTTGGAAGGGAAAGATGTCAGCCAGAGTAAAAACCTGGCACAGGGGGCCTGACATGGTACTGCGGTGGCAGGAGACAGCCTGGACAAAGGCTGAGAGGCTCTTAAGGGGCCCACTGGCCAATGTGCTGGTGAATGGAGGGAACGGTGAGGGAGACGAGCCTGGAGACAGGCAGGGAGGATCCTGTGGGTACAAAGAATTTGAGTTTTGCCCAAAGCAAGATGGGAAACTCCTGAAGGGTTTGGAAGTGGGGGAGATAACTATCAGATCCATGTTGTAGAAAGATCACCAAGGCAGGCATATGGGGATTGGCTTGAGGAGTCTGAAGTGAGGGAGAGAAGATCAGGCTTGGGCAAGAGAGGCAGAGAGGAGTGAACAGACTTGAGACATACGTTAGGAGCAGAATCAATTAGAATGGATGACGGAGTGGGTGTGTTGTGTGTGGAGGGGGTACATAAAGGAGAGGTGGAGGCAAAGAAATACCCAGGTTTCTTACAGGAGCAAATTGGGCAAGTTGTCATTTATTTAACTGAGTGTACCAGAAGACTATTTTGAGGAGAAGTCAGAGAATAGTTTTCTTCTAAAATGTTAATATTAAGAACACACCAGAAATCACTCCCACTGCAACTATTTATACTGGAGATGAACAACTTTAGTTGTCTGCTTTGAAATCTGCAAGAAATTACGACTTTCAACCCCCCTCCTCCCCTGACCATCAGTTCCACAGCTGCCTTTCCCAAAGGGGCTACTTTACTAGTGACCTGTGTGTCCTCCCAGGTAGCGTGGGAACAGGCCATTGCATGCATGTGCATACATTCCTATTTACGTATCTGCTCACACACCCTCTCTCACTCTGCAAGCCCCGTGGAGATCGTTCCCTGCTGGTCCGATAACTGATGGACTATCCTCCCAGCCACTCCCTGGTGCTCACCTGCTGGGTGTCTGGGTTTCCCCTCCCCAGCCCTGACCAGATCTGCTATTTACAAGCATCAGGAGAGTGAGAGCATCTGGCACATGTCAGAAGCGTGATCACTGTACATGAAGTCAGCTGTCTGTCTGCTCAGCGAGCCTCAGCCTCTTTCCGCCTCATGTGCTATGCAGGGGCTGACAATCCTAAGCATAAAAACAACACCTCCTTACTTGGAATGCCCCGGCCCTTGAAGGTCTTGGCAACCACAGCTGTGGGCTTGTTCTTCATTTGAGCTGCCTGCCAGAACACCTGGCACAGTGCCTCCACATCACGGCCATCCACCACCAAAGTATTCCACCTTTCAACAGCAGCAG
>SJXQ01001561.1:39314-53915 GCA_006408695.1 Aepyceros melampus | reverse complement strand
GACAGCTCTGCACCAACACACCCTTATTTCAGTCACTTAGTTCAAACCTGCCGCTCTCCCGAGAGCTCCCACAATGGCCCTGAAGGCGGCCAGGGACCCACGTCCTTGCTTGGTTAAAGGCTTCATGAAGTGATAATGGCGCAATGAAACCCAGAACCTCTGTGTCATTCTATTCGCAGTTATGTGAATGTGCCTTTCCCTAGGTCCCCGTCAACAATGAATATTGTTTATATTTTTAATGTCCGGCCTGATGGATAAGAAAACCATTTTTAATCATTCGTTTCATGTCTGCCTGATTTACTTGCAGTTGTACACTTTTTTTGTACGTTTACTGGCATTCGTAGTTCATCCTTTCTGAATTGCCTGTTAAAATCCTTTACTGTTCTTATGTTTGGTAAATTCTTTTTAGCTTCCTAATTTGTAGGAATTTTTAAAATATTATGTTGATTAGTCCTTTGTCTCTTACAGGTATTACAGATCTTTTAATCTGTTGCTTTTTAAAAATATTAATGGAGATACTTTTTTTTGGCAACACCTAATGAGTTTATGTGAGCAGGTTCAGGGAGTTGGTGATGGAAAGGGAACCCTGGCATGCTGCTGCAGTCCACGGGGTTGCAAAGAGTTGGACATGACTGAGCGACTGAACTGAACTGAATGAGTTTATCAGGAGATACTTTATTTTAAAGGAGCAAGTTTTGAACCAAGCTGAAATGTTGCTTCGTTTTAATTTTATACTTCTTTCACTATAAGAAAGTTTATAGATTAAAACAATTTTTTTAATGTAGTACATTTACAGTATGTAAATCTTTTCCTTTATGGCATTTTGGGCATTTTGGCTTGAGACTTGTTTAGAAAGATGTTCTCCACACAAAGATTACAAAAACATTTCCTATTGTGTCTTTCTGATACCTTTTTAGTTTCATTTTTATGTTTAGTACTCTATGCTGTCTCGGCTTTCTTATTATTGTTGTTTAGTCACTAAGTCGTGTCCAGCTGCTTTTGATCCCATGAACCGCAGTATGCAGGCTTCCCTGTTCTTCACTGTCTCCTGGAGTTTGCTCAAACTCGTGTCCATTGACTTGGTGATGCCATCCAACCATCTCATCCTCTGTCGCCCCCTTCTCCCTCTGCCCTCAGTCTTTCCCAGCATCAGGGTCTTTTTCTAATGAGTTGGCTCTTCACATCAGGTGGGCGAAATATTGGGGCTTCAGCTTCAGCATCAGTCCTTCCAATGAATACTCAGTGTTGACTTCCTTTATGGTTGGGTGGTTTGATCTCCTTGCTGTCCAAGGGACTCTTAAGAGTCTGCTCCAGCACCACAGTTCGAAAGCATGAATTCTTTGGTGCTCAGCCTTCTTTATGGTCCAACTCTCACATCCGTATATGACTACTAGAAAAATCATAGCTTTGACTTTATGGATCTTTGTTGGCACACTGATGTCTCTGTGATGTAAAGTAGCACTGTAACTTAATTTATTTTATATATAGCCACATATCCCAAGACTATTTATTTTTCTTAAAATTTCTTAGCTACTCTTTTTCATTTTCTCTTCCAAGTAAATTTTGGTATTAGCTAATCTAAGATTCATAAGACAGTCCCATTGGGTTTTAAATTGGGATTTTATTAAATTTATACATTAATTCTGGAGAGGGGAAAGGCCACCCACTCCAGTGTTTTGGCCTGGACCATGGAGTTACAAAGAGTCAGACATGGCTGACTGACTTTCACTTTCATTTATTTTTCATATATTAATAAGTAGAGGACTGACATATTTATAGTATGGAGTGTTATTCTCGAGAACATGATATACAGTCACTGATAATCACATCTTATTGACATCCTATTTTATATTTGGTATACCATTTATTTTTGTTCCTCCTTTCCTTCTGCTTTTTTAATTAATCAAATTCCTTTCTTTCTTCCCTTGGTTATTTGGATGTTATGTACCTGTCTCTTTTTTCCACTAGTGGCCTTGCATTTTTTTTCACCAACCTATTCTTCTCTCAATTTTGAGTTTTCTTAATTACATTTTGTTGTTCAGTCCTCTTTGCTACCCTATGGACTGCAGCATGCCAAGCCTCCCTCAGTTCAGTTCAGTTCAGTCACTCAGTCATATCTGACTCTTTGCAATCCCAAAGACTACAGCACGCTAGGCCTCCCTGTCCATCACCAGCTCCCAGAGCTTGCTCAAACTCATGCCCATTGAGTCGGTGATGCCATCCAACCATCTCATCCTCTGTCGTCCCCTTCTCCTCCTGCCTTCAATCTTTCCCAGCATCAGGGTCTTTTTCCAGTGAGTCAGTTGTTCACATCAGGTGGCCGAAGTATTGGAGCTTCAGCATCAGTCCTTCCAATGAATATTTCCTTTAGGAGTGGCTTGTTTGATCTCACTGTCCAAGGGACTCTCGAGAGTCTTCTCCAACACCACAGTTCAAAAGCATCAATTCCTTGGTGCTCAGCTTTCTTCATGGCCCAACTCTCACATCCATACATGACCACTGGAAAAACCATAGCTTTGACTGTATGGACCTTTGTCAGAAAAGTGATGTCTCTGCTTTTTAATACGCTGTCTAGGTTGGTCATACCTTTTCTTACAAGGAGCAAGCATCTTTTAATTTCATGGCTATGGTCACCATTTGCAGTGATTTTGGAGCCCAAAAAAATAAAGTCTGTCACTGTTTCCATTGTTTCCCCATCTATTTGCCATGTAGTGATGGGACCGGATGCAATGATCTTAGTTTTTGGAATGTTGAGTTTTAAGCCAGCTTTTTCACTCTCCTCTTTCAGTTTCATCAAGAGGCTCTTTAGTTCCTCTTAATTTTCTGCCATTAAGGTGGTGTCGTCTGCATATCTCAGGTTATTGGTATTTCTCCTGGCGATCTTGATTCCAGCTTGTGATTCATCCAGTGTGGCGTTTTACATGATGTACTCTGCATAGAAGTTAAATAAGCAGGGTGACAATATACAGCCTTGAAATACTCCTTTCCCAATTTTGAACCAGTCTGTTGATCCGTGTCATGTTCTGTTACTTTTTGACCTGCATATAGGTTTCTCAGGAGGTAGGTAGGTGGTCTGGTATTCCCATCTCTTTAAGAATTTTCCACAGTTTGTTGTGATCCACACAGTCAAAGGCTTTAGTGTAGTCAATGAGTTAAATAATTTTTATTGGGGTATAGTTGCTTTACAATGTGGTGTTAGGTTCTGCTATACAGTGAAGTGAACCAGCTACATGTATACCTATATCCTCTCTTTTTTTGGATTTCCATCCAGTTTAGGTCACCTCAATTTTGAGTTTTATATGATATCTATAAAATTCCCCAATAGAACAAGTCATTAGCAAATTTTAATTTTCTGTATTTCCTACTTCCTTTAAAAATACTTAGTTCTTTCATTTATTAGTGGTATGTATGAACATAGTTTAAAGCAGGGACCAGCAAACTGTTTCTATAAAGGGCCAGATAGTAAATATTTGAGGCCACATGTTCTTTATTTTAGCTGTTCAACTGGACCTTTGTTATGACACAAAGTTGGTCAGAAACTATCTATAAATGAACCAGTGTGGCTGTGTGCTAATAACACTTTGGACACCGGAACCTCACATCATTTTCACATGCCAGAATATGTCCTTCTTCTGATTTTTTCAACCATTTAAATGTAAAAACCATACTTAGCTCATCCGTGTACAAAATCAGCCCAGAGTTTGCCAACCCCTGGTTCAAAGAGGAAAAGAGTTCCCCTACAAGGTTTATTACAAAAATAGCAATCTGTTGCTTGCACCCACATTCATCCATCCATTCCCCAGAATCAACTATATTCATTCCTTTTGCTGCTGCTGCTGCTGCTAAGTCACTTCACTTGTGTCTGATTCTGTGCGACCCCATAGACGGCAGCCCACCAGGCTCCCCCATCCCTGGGATTCTCCAGGCAAGAACACTGGAGTGGGTTGCCATTTCCTTCTCCAATGCATGAAAGTGAAAAGTGAAAGTGAAGTCGCTCAGTCGTGTCTGACTCTTAGCGACCCCACGGACTGTAGCCCACCAGGCTCTTCTGTCCATGGGATTTTCCAGGCAAGAGTACTGGAGTGGGGGCCATCGTGTTCTCCGTCATCCCTTTTAGCTGTTTCTTTTGGCATTTACTTCCAATTCTCTAAATAAATTGTTTATAGTGCTATTTCTTTAGTTTTTAGATTTTAGGAATTATTGACTATTCTTAGAATAAAAGATGATGATGTAGCTCTTTCACCACCCCCATCCTCCCAGGACAGTATACAATGATCTGCATTAGGTCATTCCTTGGTGTTCACATTATCAAGTCTATGACAACCCTGATTATTTTTCCTTTCTCTCTTGATATATTTTAAAAAATATTTATTTATTTGACTCTGCAGGGTCATAGTTGCAGCATGGGGGCGTCTAGTTCCCTGACCAGGGCTCAAACTGAAGCCCCCTGCATTGGGAGTGTGGAGTCTTGGCCACTGGACCGCTAAGGAAGTCCCCTGTCTTGATATTTTGTTTTCCTTAGAGTTAACACTGTTTCTCCTCACCCCCGTGTTGCTTGTTCTCTACTACTTACCATAGGTCAGTACTTTCCCAAATTGGCTATCTCTCCTCTCCAGCTGCTTAAAGATGTCCTACAGTATGCCATTGATTTCATTCACTTGGAGCACTCTTTCCTGAAGCCTTTTGACTTGCCCTCCAGGCCCATATCCAGCTTGGGCTCCCCTTCCATCATCCTGGAGATTGCACTTGACGTTTTTTGGCTTGAGACTCCGGTTTCATAGATCCCATCTCTACTTCTTTCTTAGGTTTTTCTCTGGTTTTAGTGGCACATCTTCTCTAGTAGCTTCCAGAAAAAAAAAAAAGAATGCAGATAAAGTGAACTATTTGAGTTCTTTCATGCTGGAAAAACCTTCAGTCTAACCTGAAAATTGACAGTTTAGTTGTAGACTTCTAGGTGAGAAAATTGTTGCCCCCCGCCACCGCCACATTTCGAAGGCTTTGCTTCAATGTTTTCCAATTCTTAGTGCTTCACTGAAAAGTCAGAAAACATTCTCGCTTCTGATTCTTTGAATGTGACTTTTTTTTTTTCCTCTTTGACAGTTATTCTGTCGCGTATTGAAGATATTATTCAACTCTCTTCTGGATTTAATTAATGCCACTGAGAAGGCAACTTTCAGTCTAAAAGTCATGGTTTTAAAGGTAATCAGCTTTTTAAATCTGGCTGCTTCTAAGATCTGTGTCTAGATTTGTATATGTTTGTGTTTTCTCCTGTTTGGTTTGTCTTGGGCCTCTTGAATTTGTGGATTTATATTTTTCATCAATTTTGGAAAGTTCTTAGTGACTATCTCTTAAAGTCTTGCTGTTACCTGAGTCTGTCCTCTCCCTGTGGCATGGCAGTTACTTTTTTGTTAGACTTTCTCATTCTATCTTCAATATGTCCTATTTTTTGGTATTTTCAGGTTTTCTATTTCTTTGTGCCTCTGTACTACATTCTGGATGCTTTCTTTAGCTGTTTTACAATTTATTAATTGTTTCTCCAGCCATTTCTAATCCACTATTAAAGCCATCTATTGAACATTTAAAAACTTTTTAAAATTTTGAAATTTGGCATATGCATATAAAGGTGCAAAAACCTCAACATTTAGTTTAGGAAGTAGCGATAAGGTAAACACACATTTAGCTACCACTCAGATCAAGCATCCTAGCTTCCACATGTTTCTCCCAATCACAATCCCTTTCTCTCGCTCTAGTGGAAATTTCAGGAACCACTATCCTGATGATTATGCTACTAAAGCCCATGTGTTTCTTTATAACTTTACTTCCTCTGTATGCATCCCTGAACAACATCATTTTATTTTGTCTGCTTTTGAACTTGATATGGAGTGGGAGGAGATGGGGACAACAGAGGATGAGATGGTTGGATGGCATCACTGACTCAATGGACATGAGTTTGAGTAAATCCGGGAGCTGGTGATGGACAGGGAAGCCTGGCATGCTATAGTACATGGGGTTGCAAAGAATCAGACATGACTGAGTGACTGAACTGAACTGAATTTTATATGAATAGAGCCATATATTGTATGGATTCTTCTGTGTTTGACTCCTTTTGTTTAATATTATACTTGTTCATTCTGTTTTTAAGACTGTAGTTTATTTTTATTGCTGTATGCTTGGATGCATGCCAAATTGCTTCAGTCGTGTCCAACTCTTTGTAACCCCATGGACTGCAGCCTGCCAGGCTCCTCTGTCTATAGGATTCTCCAGGCAAGAATACTGTAGTGGGTTGCCATGCCCTCCTCCAGAGAATATTCCCGACCCAGGGATCGAACCCATGTCTCTTATGTCTCCTACATTAGTAGGTGGGTTCTTTGCCACTAGTGCCACCTGGGAAGCACCATTGCTGTAGTATATACTGAATATATTACAGTTCACTTACATATTCTTTGATCTATAGACCAGGTGGGTTGTTTCTAGCAGTTGATTATCGGGAGTATTATTGTACTTGTGTCTCAAGGGTATATCTAGGTATGTAATTGCCAGGCCATTCAGCATTAGTGTGTTAGTCGCTCAGTTGTGTCTGACTCTTTGTGGTGGTCCTATGGACTATAGCTTGCCAGGCTCCTCTATCCATGGAATTGTCCAGGCAGGAATGCTGGAGTGGGTTGCCATTCCTTTCTCCAGGGGATCTTCCCCACCCAAGGATCAAACTTGGGTCTCCTGCATTGCAGGCAGACTCTTTACCATCTAAGCCACCAGGGTACCTGGGCCATTCAGCATGCATGTCTTCAACTTCATGATATTACCAAATGCTTTCCCCAAAGTTTTATACCATTTACTCTCCCACCAGGAGTGATGCAGGGTTCCTGTTGTTTCATATCCTGTCTGAGATTTATTATTGTTAGTCTAAATTTTGCCACTCTACTCGGTGTATAGTGGTATCACACTTCTTTTTTAAGATTAAGGTATAATTTGCATAGAATAAAATACACGGAACCAAAATATCTATTACAATATAATCACTCCTGGCTCTCCACTGAGAGAGCATTTTCAGATCAAACACATTCATGAAGGTGTTTCTAATTAAAAAGTAGGAATAGAACAGAGGTTCCACCTGTCCTGATCACACCTACCTCTCCTAGCTCATCACTGTCCACCTTCCCTGGTTTCCTGTGTTCCAGTTATGCTGTTATGGCCATCTTTATTTTAGAAGTGAGAAATCTGACCCTCTGAGTGCTCAGAGTCTCAGAGTGGTGATGTCAGGATTTGAACTGGGCTCTGTCTCCAAGGCAGTGTGCTTACTATTATCCTTTTCCATGTAAGAGACTCCTTTGTGTTATAGTAGAACTGTCCACCCTGGATGGTCAGCTCTATGAGAGTACAGAATGTGTCTGCCTTCTGTTCCACATGGCAGGCTCAGGAATATGTGTTCAAAGAATGATTAGGTGAAGGAATGAACCTGTTAGGCTGTAAATCTCCCTGACTCTCCCTTCTGTCCACCTGGCAGTAGCAATATAGCAAGCTGTATGGGTTGATGGAAATGAGTTTATTCCATGCTTCACAATAACAGTTCTCTATAAAATGAGATGCACAGCTGGTAATTCTTTGAAGAGAAGTTCAGGAACAGACAGGGCAGGTGTGGAGGGTGTGCTAGCCACCTGGAGGTCGTAGTGAGGTATGCCATGCCCATAAAGCATGTCCAGTCTGTGTCGTATGTACTCACACATGTTCCTGCACACGTAAGTACATGGAAGGCATGTACATGGAAGTGCATGTAGGGCATGTAAATACCTGCTCACACCTGGAAGTATTGTTTAGAGTGGAGCAATGAGTCTGATTCTCCCACTGTTTCCCTCTTACGGAAGTACCCATTTTGTGATTCTTATCTCCCAATGCAGACAGAATACACCAAGGGCCCAACTGCCATCCTCTCCTCCAGTGTCCCCTCCTGCAGATCCCTGTCATCCAGCGAGGATGGCCCAGTGGCCACTCCAGCCTTTCAGATGGGGAACTGACCCAGAACATACAGGACAGCATCAAGGACCGTATCCTCTACCTCTCAGAGCAGCTGAGGGTGGAGAAGGCCAGCCGCGATGAGAACACAGTGGGCTACCTCAAGCTGGTATCCAAGGCCGACCGGCACCAGGCCCCCCACATCCGACAAGCCTTCGAGAAGGTGACCAGCGAACCTCTGCCACCATCGCCCAGATTGAGCAAAGGCTCCCCCAGTATCACCAGCAGCTGCAGGAGCTAGAGGAGGGCTGCGGGCCCAAGGGCTCAGTGCTGGGGATCAAAAGCAGCCTGGACAACAACTGCAAGCAGCTCCGTGAGAAGGTTCTGTGTGCAGAGCCCCCCGGCCAGGTGGAGAAGACTGCTCATCCAGCAACCTGTCCACCGTCATCACACACATCCCTTTCCAGACTCACTTCCCAGCCTGCCAGCAGCAGAGGTCCTTGGAGAGCAAGTGTGGGGCCCAGCCACAAGCCCTGCTGGGGCAGAAGATGAAGGAAGAGCTGAGAGAGGTGAAGATGGTCCATTTAAGCCTGCAGGGGTCCTACCAGAGCCTCAGGGAGCAGTATCTGACTGACCTGCAGGCATCGCTGGAGTCCCTTCAGGAGGAAAAGTCCAGGTGAGGCGGAGCTCCTGGCCACCTGGGCTCTGGGGAGGGCGGGGGTTGTATCGGTGTTCCTCTCAGAGCAGCAGATGATACATGAGTGGAACTGCCTTGTCTGCCCTGACTCCATCAGCTGGGCTCATGGCTAAGTTGAGGCAGAAGCTCCCATGTGGGTGATATGTTCCAAAAATGACCACCTTCCAGGGAATGCTTTCTCTCCTCCCAAGCCCCTGGTGCGGTGGGTTGATTTTATTCATCCAAGAGGCTTCCCTGGTGGCTCAGACAGTAAAGAAATGGCCTGCAATGTGGGTGACCTGGGTTTGATCCCTGGGTTTGGGAAGATCCCCTGGAGAAGGGCATGGCAAACCACTCCAGTATTCTTGCCTGGGAAATCCCATGGACAGACAACCTGGTGGGCTACACTCCATGGGATCACAGAGTCCAATACGACTGAGCAACTTGACACTTTCACTTTTACTTTCAAGACCAGACTAGGGTCCACTAATAGGAAAAAAAAGGCAAACTCAGTCTCTCAAGGACATCCCCATTTCTACTGAGCCCTTCTTGGGGTGCCAGCCGCCCTCATGGTGCCAAGCTCCCTCCTCTGAGCCCTGCCGTCATCTGTTTGCATAGGGAAATCCTACCTGCACTGAAGGAACAATCCCTGAAGGGCAGTTAAAAGAATATGAAGGGGCAACCTACTGTCAAGTAAGGCAGCCAGTCACAATTCAGGTTTCCTTTGAGGGTGACTTTTTCAAGGTTGTTGTAGTTGTTCCATCACTGTTGTGCCCAACTCTTTGCAACCCCATGAACTGCAGCACTCCAGGCTTCCCTGTCCTTCAGCATCTCCTGGAGCTTGCTCAAACTCATGTCCATTGAGTTGGTGACGTCATCCAACCATCTCATCCTCTGTCATCCCCTTCTCCTCCTGCCTTCAATCTTTCCCAGCATCAGGGTCTTTTCCAATGAGTCAGTTCTTGGCATCAGGTGGCCAAAGTATTGGAGCTTCAGCTTCATCATCAGTCCTTCCAGTGAATATTCAGGACTGATTTCCTTTAGGATGGACTGGTTGGATCTCCTTGCAGTCCAAGGGACTCTCAAGTCTTCTCCAGCACCACAGTTCAAAAGCATCAATTCTTCAGTGCTCAGCCTTCTTTATGGTTCTCTTTTCAAGGTTGGATTTATGTAAAGCAAGACCAGAACTCAGGACAGTTGTGCATTTCCTTCTATGTTTCCACACTGCCTAGGCCAATGGGACTGTGGTGCTCTAGAAAGTTCTTAACCTATAGCATATTAGTGTCTGCCAGCTGTACAGGGGAGCAGAACAAACTACCTCCTCGAAAACTCTGTGGGAATTGTGCAAGGTTGAGCTTCTAAGCCAGCACCTTCCTCACACCAACACCACCATCAGTGAACTGTGAAGTAAACTGGCATCGTCTTCAGCCACCAAGATGTTCTGGTCATTGGCTATAGCAGTTAGCCTACCTTGATTAGTATACATTAAAAACAAAAAAGCAGGTCCATAGGACTCAGATTTCTTGAGAGAAATGGTGAATGGGCTGAAGAAGACAATGTAGTCACAGTGACAACAGGGAGCGTGTAGCATTGACATGTGTACCATTCAGCACCCACTTTACAGATGGGGAAACAGAGTCTCAGGCAGAAGGGCATATGTTCAGCTCAATGAAGTGTCACCCGGTGTCCAGAGCTGGGCACTACCCAGGCCCCAGCAATTGTCACGTCTTCTCTGGTGTGTCACAAACTGAGGTTTCAAACTGGAGAGTTCTGTGACACTTCTCACAGGTTATATGTATTTGCTTTCAAGAGGGCTATTTTATTTTTCAATTGAGACAAAATTGACAAAACATAAAGTTATTAATTTTGTTTTATTTTTTATCCAAAACATGTTTATTGGGACGGTTTCCCATTCCTCTTGATACAGGTTACTTTTAATGCTACTTCCGTCTGCGGGAGCAGCCTTCTGTAAGCCTTGCTTTTCCTCCTGTAGGCTGGCGGAAGACAGTAGAGCAGCCAACACAAAAAACTATCGTTTGTGCATGGCTAAAGACAGTGATGATTTTATAACATCCTGGGCATTTCACATCCATGAAATAGGAATTGGGGCTCTGCACCAGATGCTTCTTCTTGTGTTTCCTATTGTCTTCTGGAGAGAGATGAGAGAGATCCTTTTGAGAGGCATGTTCTCACAGGGAGGTTGTTACTGCTGGAAAGGCTAAAATTGCTGATTTTAAAGTGTACAGTGGCATTCAGTGCATTCACAGTATTGTGCAATGAAAAGTACATCTATCAATAATAGTTCCCCAATGTTTTCATCACTCTGGAAAGAGACACTGCCACGCCCCATTTGCCTTCCCTCAGCCCCTGGTAACCACCAATCTGTTTTCCGTCTCTCTAGATTTGTCTGTTCTGGTACATTTCATGTAAATGGAAGCATATGTTATATCAGACTTTGTGTCTTCTTCACATAGTGTAATGATTTTGAGATTTATCCGCATTTCACACAGGAGTGGCTCATTCCTTCTTGCTCAGCAGTGCTCTGTGATGTGAACGCAGTGCGTTGACCCATTCATTTGCTACCAGTTAGGGCTGTGAGGAGTAGAGCTACTGTGACACTATGCATGTCTTTTTGTGAACATACGCTTTTATACGTGGAATTGCCAGATCAACATCTAAAGCAACTTTTCCAGCATGTGTTGTGCTTAGTTGCTCAGTCATGTTCGACTCTTGGCAACCCCATGTACGGTAGCCCTCCAGGCTCCTCTGTCCATGGGATTCTCCAGGCAAGGATACTAGAGTGGGTTGCCATGCCCTCCTCCAGAAGATCTTCCTAACTAGGAATCAACCTTCCCAACCCAGGTCTCCTACATTCCCATTAGGAGTCTATGAGAGTTTGAGTTGCTGCACGCTCTTGCCAATATTTGGTGGTATGATCAGTCTTTGAAGTTTCAGGCTCCTAAACTCAGATGTCACCTAGTGGACGGGAACTCTAGATGGTGTCACCAAAGCACAGTTTTTTTCTCAACCTCAACACTGCTGGCATTTTTGACCAGGTGATTCTCTGTTGTAGGAGGCCATGCCACGCGTTGTGGGCTGTTTAGCCGCGTCCCTGTTCTCTCCCCACTAGGTGCAGTTGAAGGGCTTTCGTCTGGCCATCCTAACAAAGTATCCCAAACTTAGTGGCTTCAAACAACAGAGATGGATTCTCTCAGTTCTGGAGGTCAGCACAGTGAAGTCAAAGTCAGTGTGTGGGTGGGGCTGCGTCCCTTCTGGAAGGGCGAATCTGTTCCTAGCCTCTCCCAGCTTTCCGGGGCTGCTGGCTTCCTTAGCTTGTGGCCTTGTCACTGCAGTCTTCCAGGCCAGCACCTTCCCCTTCCCTGTGCTCAGTCTTCACATGCCCTTTTCCTCTGTGTGTGACCGTTGCTGCTGCCTCCACGTCTAAGGATGTGTGTGATATACCACATGAGCTTGGAGGAGTTGCTCTGTCTCTACCAGGTTACCCCATCTGGCCCGCTTCATCCTTCCCACCTCAGTCTCTCCGTCTCAGACTTCCCTATGTTTCAGGCTGTTAGGTTCTAGCTCAGTTTGTCAAAGCCCATCCTCAGCTATGAACAAGAATATACTTTTCTGCAGCACAATGATGTTTGAGGTCATTTGTATCAGACAGGGTGGCCTTAACAGCTTTGGAAGAATTTGAGGGGCATTTTGGTTGACCAACCATCATTTTGCCCTCATAAGAGCATTTTCCACGGTGGTGCTTCTACCTCCATGGCTGTAGGAGCCGGACAGAGAGGAATCTTTGACCAAGGGAGGGACGTGTCACAAGCCAGGACCCTGCTGTGGCCCCACTGATCAGGAGAGATAGAGGGAACAGCCTTACATGTTAATATTGTCTTATTCAACAGTCTCTGCAAGAATGTGTGTAAGAGAATAGTCATTTGTTCTTAGAAATACATTAATGAAGAATCCAACTTGGTAATTTCATCTTCATAAAGAACATATTCATGAATACACACTTGAACGTGGTAGATATCTTGAATGTCCTTGCAGCTCCATCCCGTATGTGAATGGAAGGACAGCCACGGGGGAATCTGCTTTCAGGGTGGACACCTCACTCTCCCCTTCTCTGTGGGCGGTAGTCTCAGTCAGGTTGTCAGACCAATCTCTTCTCAACAGGGAACAGGGCAGAGATTGATGGACTATTCCTTCAAATACCATCATGAACTGGCTCTTGATGAGCTGGCTTCCACAAATGAGTGTTTCAGCTTCTCAGCTGCCTGGGGACCATCTCCACGGCACGCCAGTCAAGTCCCTGAACAGCACCTAACTGAACTTCTCACTTCCCAGTTCTTATCCCTGCCTCTGCTTCTCTGCAGGGCTCCAGGCCCCCACTGATATCCAGTGTTGTCACCCTGGCTCCTCCGGTCAGGCCTTCCTCAGCTTTCCTTAAAGAGCCGGAAGCTGCCTGGCCTGTGTCTTTCCGGCCCATCCTTGCTGGTGCTCAAATGAGGGACCTCAAAGTGTTTTTTGACATCATGAAATATTCCAAACCCAGGGAAAGCAGAGAATAATTTGGTCAGGGTTATCTGCCCACTCCCAGCTTTCTTAAATCTTAACATATTCAAATTTTATTTAAGAAATAAAAGCTTAAAAGATGGTTGCTTGAAACTCTCCCCTTCACCCTCCCCCCTTCTGCCCACCTTGCTATCCTTGTTAGGCGCTTAGCTTTTCCAGACATATTTTTAGAATTTTGCTACTTAAATATGTGGCTGTAAACAACAGGTAGTGATGTTTTGTGTTTTTTTTAATAGGTCTACTGAGATATTAGTTACATGCCATAAAATGTACCATTTTAACTGTATGTTTCAATGAGCTTTAGTAAATTTACTTAGTTGTGTAACCGTTACCACAATCCAATTTTGGTTTCTGTTTTAATAATAGCTGTATTGAGATATAACTGACATCCCATAAAATTCACCCATTTAAAGTGTTTTTGTCGTATTCATTGTTTTTATCGTATTCACAGAGCCGTGCCATAGTCACCACTGTCTCAGTCCGGGACCCTATCATCCCTCCCAGCAGAAACTCCATCCCCACTAGCAGTCACTCCCCACTTCCTCCCTCCTCCAGCCTCCAGCAATCACAAATTTGCTTCTGTCTTTATGAATTGGCTTATGCTGGACATTTCCTATCCATGAAATCATACAGTTATGTGGATTTTTGAGACTGTTCCATCCTGATAATCAACATGATTTTTAGGGAAGAGCTACTGCACACGAAACACTGGGGTGGGTGTATATGTGTGTGTGTGTGTGTGTATATATATATATATATATAAATGGAATTTAACGGCATACACAGGCAGTTTAGATCTCGATTTCTACTTCTCATATATTGCTATTTTTGTAAAGCCATTACAAAAGAGTGACTATATATATAAAAGATTCATGAATATCGGGGTGTGTGTGTGTGTGTGGCTGGCTGATGTGCATCTGGGGTGTTCTGAGACTGACCTGGAGGAGAAGGCAGGGTTCGACTGCAGCTTGAGGGGAGAGGAGGAAGGCGTGTTCTGAAGCTACATCTAGTGTGGCTTTGAGCAGGGTCACTCAGGGCCTGTCACTGTCTTTTGCTCCCAAGACAAGTGCTGCTGGAAGGACAGGTGAATGGGCACCTGCAGGGCACCTGGACGAGATTTACCACCTCAAACAGAACCTGGCCTTCACTGAGGAGAGAATGGTCTACCTGTCCTATGAGAGAGCCAAGGAGATCTGGGTGAGCAGCCCTGGGGGACCTTTGTGAAAAATGGCTGATAAGGAGGCGGTGATAGGGACCAGGCCAGCAGAAGATGAGGGAATCTGCTCTGACACCCCCGGAGCCCAGGGAAGGGATCGTGCCTGGCACTGTACCCTGCAGCGCCTGGTCTTTATGATCACGCTGCCCTCCCTTGGGGCCGGGACCAGCTTAGCCAATCT
>SJXQ01001561.1:0-12406 GCA_006408695.1 Aepyceros melampus | reverse complement strand
TGGGGGTCGGGATTGGGAGTTCATGTACACTCGTGGCTGATTCATGTCAATCTATAGCAAAACGAATACAGTATTGTAAAGCAAAACAAACTAAAAAAATAAAAATTAATTAAAAAAGAAAAAAAAACATATAAAGTGAGTCTCTTGTAGGCAGCATATATATGGCCCTGTTCTTCTATCCATTCAGTTAGTCTGTGTGTTTTGGTTGGAGTATTTAGTCCATTAACATTTAAGGTAATGTAGTGGAAATCACTGCCACCAAACAGAAAAGAGAATGAAAAGAAATAAGGACAGTTTAAGAGACATCTGGGAGAAAATCAAGCATACTACTATTCACATTGTGGGGATTGCAGAAGAAGGAGAGAGAGAAAGGGACTGAGAAAAAAATTTAAAGAGATAATAGCTAAAAACTTCCCTAACCTAGGAAAGGAATTAGGTAGCCAAGTCCAGGAAGCACAGAGAGTCCCAGGCAGGATAAACCCAAGGAGAAACACACCAAGAGACACTATAATCAAAATGACAAAAATTAAAGCCAGAATATAAAAAGCAGCAAGGGAAAATAAATACTATACAAGGGAACTCCCAAAAGGCTATCCGCTGATTTTTCAGCAAGAACTCTGAAGGCCAGAAAGGGAGTGGCACGATATATTTAAAGTGATCAAAGGGGAAAACCTATAACCAGGAATACTCTATCCAGCAAGGCTTTTGTTCAGGTTTGATGGAGAAATCAAAAGCTAAAAGGATTCAGCATCAACCAACCAGCTCTATGACAGATGTTAAAGGAACTTCTTTAGGTAAGAAAGAAAAGGCCACAACCAGAAACAAGAAGATGACAAAATGGAAAATCTCACTGGTAGAAGCAAATATACCAGAAAGGCAGGAAATCATCTACACACCAAGTTAGTAGGGAGGTTAGAAGACAACAGTATTAAAATCATCTGTATCCATAATAAGCAGTTAAAGTGAAAGAAAGTGAAGTCGCTCAGTAGTGTCTGACTCTGCGACCCCATGGACTGTAGCCTACCGGCTCCTCCATCCATAGGATTTTCCAGGCAAGAATACTGGAGTGGGTTGCCTTTTCCTTCTCCAGATCTTCCCTATCCAGGGATTTAACCCGGGTCTCCTGCATTATAGGCAGATGCTTTACCATCTGAGCAACCAGGGAAGTCTTAAGCAGTTACTGCTAAGTTGCTTCAGTCATGTCTGACTCTGTGCGACCCCATAGACGGCAGCCCACCAGGCTCCCCGGCCCCTGGGATTCTCCAGGCAAGAACACTGGAGTGGGTTGCCATTTCCTTCTCCAATGCATGAAAGTGAAAAGTGAAAGTGAAGTCCCTCAGTAGTGTCTGACTCTTAGTGACCGTTAAGGGATACACAAAACAATCAGACATAAAATATGACATCAAAACCAGTACTCATGAGGGGAGGTGAGTACAAATGTAAGGTCTTTAAAATGCATTTGAAATTAAGAGATCAGCAACTTAGGGGCTTCCCTGATGGCTCAGCTAGTAAAGAATCTGCCTGCAGTGCAGGAGACCTGGGTTTGATCCCTGGGTTGGGAAGAGCCCCTGGAGAAAGGAAGAGCTACCCACTCCAGTATTTTGGCCTGGAGAATCTCACAGAATTCTGTATAGTCCATGGGGTTGCAAAGAGTTGGACACGACTGAGCAACTTTCACTTTTTTAGGGCTTCCCTGATATATATGTATGTGATAGAACAATAACATATAGATATATATAGATTGTTGTACAAAAACCTCATGGTAACTGCAAAACAAAAATCTATAACAGATATGCACACAATAAAGATGAATCCAAACTTATCACTAAAGATAGACATCAAATCACAAGAGGACAAAAGAAGAGGCAAAAAAGACCTACAAAAACAAATCCAAAGCAATTAACAAAATGCCCGTAGGAATATACATATGGTGCATTCTGATCAGGCTTCATTTCTCCTGGACCCCCCTCCACCGCCTCCCACGTTATTCACATGTGCTGTATGGTGGGTCACTCAAGCCAGGCAAAGGGGCAGACCTTGCTGTTCTCAAGCCCTGTCAGAGGAGACTGGTCAACTGCTGGATAAGAGCCCAGCAGGTGCCCTGGAACCAGAAATGCCCGTGGCCTTGACAGTGTAACCAGAGTCACAATATTTGATAACAACACAGGAGAAAGTAACACGATAACCAGTAAGAATTTTAGCTCCTTTGTGAAAGACGGTCCTTTGCTACTTGTTCTGTTTGCTTGTTTATTTTCTTATAATTGGCCTCAATTCTGAAATAACCATACCCAGGGGCAGCAGGACAGCACCTCTGCTAGCAGAATTTTGAGCTCTCAGTGCCTAGTATGGTAATACAAAAAACTCCGCTCTCTCGGTAGAATACCTGTGCTGAAAAGATATTGATTGCTTAAAGACCCTATCTCTTCTGCATGCTCAGGACTCTCTACTGTATTATACATAAGCTTTTAAAACATTTACTGACTTATTACACTTTATATGTATTATGCAAATTGACACTTACAAACAGTGACAGTGAAAGATGTTCCAGTGGCAATGTCTTTAAACCATTAAGATTTTAAGGTTTTGAGTATAATGAAAACCACCGTGCCGAGCACAAAACAATGTTTATACTACAGTAATTTTCTGAATTTGAGTGTCATGAAGGGCAGTTTTGTTTATACACAGACAAGAATGTATCAGCAAAAAGTGATCATGTCCTTCTGTATTCTCTGTCTCTATGAATTTTAATTCCTTTGGAGATTGTCCAGGTAAAGATTACTTGCTGATTACCTCAATTTATTATTCACCCAAGGTCTCAAAGTCAATGGATTAGGGAATCTTAGAAATTATAGTGGGTCAAGATAGAAGAAAACTACGATCACAGTTCATGAATGAGTCACTCACTGTACAAAATGGAGTAGCTTTGTAGGGTTACATAATTACTGCTATTGTTAGAAATTTAAAAGGATGAATTGTTAAAAAACACATTATTTTAACTCAATTAAGTTCAACTCATGTGTTTACATTTACAGAACCGTAGCTATTTAGTCTAAGAAGTCCTAACTGATCATAGGATAACTCTCAGGAGTTTAGGAAGTTACATTTAATAGTTTCTTGTAAAAAATTAATAAATACATCTCAAATCTTGCAAAAACCCAAGTGTAGTATTTTCATGGTATTTTATATTGTGATAAAATTAGGGAGAAGATAGAGCTATCTTTTAAATGAAAATTAACAAAACAATTTATTCAAGGATTTACTTAGCATAGAAATATTGAAGGAACTAGGAGTTTGAGATTATTCCCTTGGCTTTATTTTATCAAGTGAAGTACAAGTAATTAGGATAACTCTCAGGAGTTTAGGAAGTTACATTTAATAGTTTCTTGTAAAAAATTAATAAATACATCTCAAATCTTGCAAAAACCCAAGTGTAGTATTTTCATGGTATTTTATATTGTGATAAAATTAGGGAGAAGATAGAGCTATCTTTTAAATGAAAATTAACAAAACAATTTATTCAAGGATTTACTTAGCATAGAAATATTGAAGGAACTAGGAGTTTGAGATTATTCCCTTGGCTTTATTTTATCAAGTGAAGTACAAGTAAGGTCATGACTTGATACATGGGTCCAAACATTTTAATCACAAGATTAAAACAGGGTTGTGTCATTTGGAGATGAATGCAGTGACTGGGGTCTTTGCAAACTGAGGCCACCCAGTTAAATGGCCTTAGAATCCCATGACTGGTGGGGACTTGAGAAGACTCCCAAGTGTTGGAGCCTGGTCATTGCCCCTGGAGGTGTGTGGAGCAGGCAAACCTCTTGGCTTTCCCATTCCAATTTGGCTCAAAGGTCACTGCCCCATTTATCTCTCTTATGTTGTTAAAGCCCTTGACATATTGTTAAGTGTGTTTAATACGGAAGGGGTTCCTGAAGCTTCTTGGTCTCTGTTAACATTTGGCCTGATAGCAATATGTATTTCCTTTCCCTTATCCTGTAACTTAGCAACCAGGATATTTCAACAATTACAGAAAAAAAAATCCAGTTTTTCATTTTCTCTCCTCCAAAAACTTTTTAGAGAGATAAGGCACATATTGAGGAAACCCTACTGCTTAGACTTTTACTATAAGAGCCTAGTTGGTTTTATATGGTTCAGTTCAGTTCAGTTCAGTATATCACTTAGGAAGCCTTTCTTATCTCTTCTTGCTATTCTCTGGAACTCTGCATTCAGATGCTTATATCTTTCCTTTTCTTCTTTGCCTTTGACTTCTCTTCTTTTCTTAGCTTTTTGTAAGGCCTCCTCAGACAACCATTGTGCCTTTTTGCCTTTCTTTTTCTTGGGGATGATCTTGATGGCTGCCTCCTGTATGCTGTCACGAACCTCCACCCATAGTTCTTCAGGCACTCTGTCTATCAGATCTAATGCATTGAATCTGTTTGTCACTTCCACTCTATAATCATAAGGGATTTGATTTAGGTCATACCTGAATGGTCTAGTGGTTTTCCCTACTTTCTTCAGTTTAAGTCTGAATTTTGCAATAAGGAGTTCATGATCTGAGGCATAGTCAGCTCCAGTCTTTTTTTGCTGACTGTATAGAGTTTCTCCATCTTCAGCTGCAAAGAGTATAATCAACCTGACTTTGGTATTGACCATCTGGTGACGTCCATATGTAGAGTCATTTCTTGTGTTGTTAGAAGAGGGTGTTTGCTATGACCAGTTTGTTCTCTTGGCAAAACTCTGTTAGCCTTTGCCCTGCTTCATTCTGTACTCCGAGGCCAAAGTTGCCTGTTACTCCAGGTATCTCTTGACTTCCTACTTTTGCATTCCAGTCCCCCATGATGAAAAGGACATCTTTTTGGGGTGTTAGTTCTCGAACGTCTTGTAGGTCTTCACAGAACCATTGAACTTCAGCTTTTTTTGGCATTAGTGGTTGGGGCATTGACTTGGATTACTGTGATATTGAGTAGTTTGGCTTGGAAATGAACAGAGATCATTCTGTCGCTTTTGAGATTGCACCTAAGAACTGCATTTCAGACTCTTGTTGACTATGAGGGCTACTCCATTTCTTCTAAGGGATTCTTGCCCTTAGATTCGCCCATCCTGGTCCATTTTAGTTTGCTGATTCCTAAAATGTCAGTGTTTTTTTCGCTTTGGCTCTGTCTATTCATTCTTTCACTTTGGCTCTGTCTCTTCATCTTTCTGGAGTTATTTCTTCACTGATCTCCAGTAATATATTGGGCACCTACTGACCTGGGAAGTTCGTCTTTCAGTGTCTTATCTTTTTGCCTTTTCATATTGTTCATGCTCAAGGAAAGAATACTGGAGTGGTTTCTATTCCCTTCTCCAGTGGACCACGTTTTGTCAGAACTCTCCACCATGACCCGTCTTGAGTGGCCCTACATGGCATGGCTCATAGTTTCATTGAGTTAGACAAGGCTGTGATCCATGTGATCAGCTTGGTTAGTTTTCTGTGATTGTGATTTTCATTCTGTCTGCCATCTGATGGAGAAGGATAAGAGGCTTGTGGAAGCTTCCTGATGGGAGGGACTGACTGTGGGGGAATCTGGGTCTTCAATAATAATAATTATATAATTATCATTAAACAATATAGTCAAATAATAATTAAACAATATAGTCAACCTTTACTACTTGATTGAACAACATTGGGCTATAGCTCTTCTTGAAAGATAAGGAAGTCAGCCTACTGGAAATTTCTCCCTCCTCTTCTCCCTCTAACCCAGATTTCTTTTTCCGAATTAGTATTTCTGTAAAGTCACCCTTCCAGACACTGATGTTGCATTTGGTGTAACAGCTCCTGATCTTCATGGACTTCATACTCACCGTCCTTCTATAGAGCATTTCTTTTCAGATAATTGCTCATTTCCAGAATGGGCTGATTAAACCTGAAGCAGTTACAAAGATGCCCTTGGTCCCCCTCCACCCTGTGGGCTCACCACTCCCAGCCAGTTTGCCCCTTAGATGTACCAGTTCATTTAAGCAGCATGTGCCTTGGCTGTACTCTTCAAAGAAGTATGCACTCTCAGCTTCCCCCTTTGATAAATCAATAGAAAAAGCAACATTAGTGTCTGACAAAGGAGAATTCAGAGAATATGAAGTGGGACCCCAAACGTATCATTTTATGTCAATGAGGAGAGTACTTTGCCATCAAGAAGTCACTGTGAAGAATCTTTATGAGCAGCCCTTCACTGAAGCAGTTCCCTGGTGATTCCCTGGGATTCCCTGGTGGCTCAGCTGGTAAAGCATCTGCCCACAATGTGGGAGACCTGGGTTCAATCCCTGGGTCAGGAAGATCCCCTGGAGAAGGAAATAGCAACCCTCTCCAGTACTCTTGCCTGGAAAATCCCATGGACAGAGGAGCCTGGAAGGCTGCAGTCCATGGGCTTGCTGAGGGTTGGACACGACTGAGTGACTTCACTTTCACTTTTCACTTTCATGCATTAGAGAAGGAAATGGTAACCCACTCCAGTGTTTTTGCCTGGAGAATCCCAGGGACGGGGGAGCCTGGTGGGCTGTCGTCTATGGAGTCGCACAGAGTCGGACACGACTGAAGCGACTTAGCAGCAGCAGCAGCCAGTACTCTTGCCTTGAAAATTTCATGGACGGAGGAGCCATGGGTTCCACTTGAGCTACAGTCCATGGGGTCCAAAGAGTTGGACACAACTGAGCGACTTCACTTTCTTTGTTTTCACTGAAGCAGAGAAAGTACAATTTGCTGGAAATGCTCGAAGAAGAAATGGGCAGGAATACAACAGCGTTTTTCTTGGGGCGAGACAGAGAAAAGGCTTTGAGTTGGTGTTTCATATTCTTTTAAAGGTTGATACAGCAGGTCCAGGCAGCAACAGGGGACAGGGCCCCAGGAAAATAAAGTGCCTTCCCTTCTCGGGTCCTAGAGACAGGATACCTGACCTGTGGGGCCACATGGGGAAGCCCCAGGGTGGTCGGAAGTCAGGAGAAGCCGTAGGTTAAGGCTGTTATTGGGGTCTCTGAGGGCAAGGTGGGACAGGATGAGTAGCTGTGAACAGGGTGAAGACGAATGGCTGCTTTGGCTAGTCTTGGCGAGCTTTGGGCTGGGGGTGGGGGTCTCTAGTCACCTGGCAACTGGCTTTGGGATGATGAGGGTGGAGGAATATTGCCTCCCAGGGTGTCGAAACAGGTGCACGAGGCCTGGCACTAAACTGATTTGCACATCTAAGACATACACCTGTCTGGGCCCTTTGCATCTCAGGGAATTGGATGGCCCAGGGAAGGGCCATGTTTCCCCAGCCAGAATGTCAAAACCTCATAATTTACAGAAACGTTATAAATATTTACAACAGCACACAGTTTGGCTAACACTCTCCTCCATGACATAGGTATGGACCTAACAGGGTATACTACCGGAAGACATGTTTTCCTGGTTCCCAGGAGAAATTGACAAAAAGAGATCCCAGAGTATGCTTCAAAGGAAATTGGAAGCAGTTGCTCAAGTGTCCTGGGCTTGGAGAAGCTTGCCCCCACCCACAGCTCCTACAATTGCCACTGCTGTGCTATACCATCCTGCTCCACACCCGGGCTCTGCACTTACTCCAGGTGCCACCTCTCCCCAACGTTACAGGATCGAGATACATGTTGAGTTTCATCCACCCACCCAAAGGTAAATGCTACGGGGGCAAAGCTGCACCTTGTTCTGCATCCACCCTTGGCATTCAAACGTCAGTTGTCCCAACAGAGAAACTCCTAAGACACACCTGCTTGTCTATTGCCTTTGTTATCCAGGGCAGGAAGGAAATAGCATCTTTGTCATATCATCACGGTAGGGTCCAGGCCCCCCAGAGATGGGAAGCTGGACAGAGCTGTGGTCTGGCCCCTGCTTCTCAGGGAGCTCCCTTTCGGAGACGCTAGTAGGCACGGTCACAAGCAACTACTGGGAAACAGGGCTCCCTGGTTGGACATCTGGCAGGGCTGGGGTGGAGACCCAGGACCTCACGTGTCTGTCTTTTACGTTTTTTTTCCCATCCAGGCTGGCCGCCTCCAGCCCTGGGACCTGGGGTTAGGCCTGACCCTCCTCCGAGGGCTCCTCCCCCATCGGTGCTTTGTTTCCCTGTAGCTCTTGCCTTCCTCTGTTGGGTTGACCTTCAGGTCCCTGAGACGAGGGACATTTACGAGAACTCGCTGTGTCTGATGACATCTCTATGCTGCCTATTGGGCTACTTACACAGTTTGAGGTTGGAAATGATTCTACTCTGGCATCTAGAGGAATTGCGCCTTAGCTCTGGTTTCAAGGGTCGCCCTTCTGAATCTTGAGTCTTTCTCATGACCTCTGGCCCCTCTCTCTGTAAACGTGTTAACTCTTCCCTTTGTCCTCAGTGCTCTGAATAAAGCATTGGGAGTGTTGCTTTGGCTAGTTTTCGTGAGGCCTTCTCAATTTGGCAATTCTTGTCCTGCAATTCTGGGAGAGTGATTGGAAGGTCAGTCCCATCTGGATTCCCCAGAGAAGACACTTGTAAACCCTGCCTAGGGACCCCAATCTGGGTACAGAAGAAAAAGACCCTTGCCCTGTCCAGGTAGAATTTCACAACCCATTGACCCCTTGCTTGATCCTCTGACTTTGTTATTGGCTAAGTCAGTTTCCACTCACTCACATGTTTTTTTTTTTTTAATTGGAGGCTAATTACTTCACAATATTGTAGTGCTTTTTGCCATTCATTCACATGAATAAGCCACAGGTGTTGTGTTGGAGAAGGCAATGGCACCCCACTCCAGTACTCTTGCCTGGAAAATCCCATGGATGGAGGAGCCTGGTAGGCTGCAGTCCATGGGGTCGCTAAGAGTCGGACATGACTGCGAGATGTCACTTTCACTTTTCACTTTCATGCATTGGAGAAGGAAATGGCAACCCACTCTAGTGTTCTTGCCTGGAGAATCCCAGGACGGGGGAGCCTGGTGGGCTGCCGTCTATGAGGTTGAACAGAGTCGGACACGACTGAGGCCACTTAGCAGCAGCAGTACATGTGTTCCCCATCCTGACCCTCCCTCCCACCTCCCTCCCCATCCCATCTCTCAGGGTCATCCCAGTGCACCAGCCATGAGCGCCCTGTCTCATGCATCAAGCCTGGACTGGCGATCTATTTCACATATGACAATATACATGTTTCAATGCTATTCTGTCAAATCATCCCACCCTCGCCTTCTCCCACAGAGTCCAAAAGTCTGTTCTTTACATATGTGTCTCTTTTGCTGTCTCGCATATAGGGTCATCATTACCATCTTTCTGAATTCCATAATATGCGTTAATATACTGTATTGTCACTCACATGTTTTCTCAGCTCACAAAATGTTGTTGCTGGGGCCTCAGCCTCTGCCCTCCAGTTTCGTGGAGATTCATGGCTTTTTTTTTTTCTCTCAAAAGTCTTTAGACTGTAGTTTACTGAAGGGCAGAATTAGATACAGACGTGCAGTCTGCTCTCTCAACCTGAGATTAAACTCTGTGCATTTTTATGTTCAGAGAGGCTTTATTGTAACAGTTCCAACTGGAAACATCTCAAACGTCCTTCAGAGTGTGAATGAGAAGCCGACTGTGGTCCGTCACACAAGGGAATCCTGCTCAACAACAAAGAGGAAGGAAATACTGAAAGATGCAACCACCTGGGTGAACCTCCAAGTAATGTGCTGAGTTAATGAAGCCAAGAGAAAAAAAAAGGAGTCTATATTGTGAGTCCATTGATATGTTAATAAAACTCTAGAAAATGCAGAGAACAAACATATAGTGATAGAAAGCAGGGAGGGATTGCCCAGGGATTGGAGTGCTGCAGGGAGGGGATTTAGAGGGGGTGCAAGGAACTTTCGAAGTGGTGGCTACACTAATCTTGATTGTGGTGCTTTCCCAGGTGTATATATGTGCCAAAATGTGCCATGTTGTCACTTTAAACAATATACTTTTCATATGTAAGTTATACTTCAATAAAGCTACTTGAAATAAAGCACGGGAAATATGTTTTACACTGTAAAGAGCAATTCTGCAGTGAACACCTGGGTCAGCACTTGGCAGCTCAGTCAGCCTTCTTTCCACATCTTGTCTTCATTTTTGCAATCATCACATCCTCATTCTTCTTTAGACTGTTGCCTGCTAAAGAAACTTCCCAAACAAAAGTTTCCCTTGGCCTATTTTGGGACTTTATGTGGATGGAATAACGCAGTATAAGTTAGTTTGTGTGTCTCTTCTTTCACTCACCGTAATATTTATGCAATTCACCCATGTTATTCAACCCAGCTATACTTAAATAATTGTCATTCCAATATGATCTTCAATGTCTGAATACAGCACAGTTGATTTCTCTGTTCTATTGCTGATGGGCACTTATGTGCTTTCCAGTTTTTGCTCATGACAAAGAGGCAAACGTTCTGTGAAAATTCATCTTGGAGCCTGTGCCCAGTATGTCTCTCCGTTGGGCACAGACAGTCACCCAGTTACTTTTCATATGTAAGTTATACTTCAATAAAGCTACTTGAAATAAAGCACGGGAAATATGTTTTACACTGTAAAGAGCAATTCTGCAGTGAACACCTGGGTCAGCACTTGGCAGCTCAGTCAGCCTTCTTTCCACATCTTGTCTTCATTTTTGCAATCATCACATCCTCATTCTTCTTTAGACTGTTGCCTGCTAAAGAAACTTCCCAAACAAAAGTTTCCCTTGGCCTATTTTGGGACTTTATGTGGATGGAATAACGCAGTATAAGTTAGTTTGTGTGTCTCTTCTTTCACTCACCGTAATATTTATGCAATTCACCCATGTTATTCAACCCAGCTATACTTAAATAATTGTCATTCCAATATGATCTTTCAATGTCTGAATACAGCACAGTTGATTTCTCTGTTCTATTGCTGATGGGCACTTATGTGCTTTCCAGTTTTTGCTCATGACAAAGAGGCAAACGTTCTGTGAAAATTCATCTTGGAGCCTGTGCCCAGTATGTCTCTCCGTTGGGCACAGACAGTCACCCAGGGGAGACACCTGCACCAAGTTACGGTCCCAGCAGCAGAGCACTCCTGACACTTGGTGTCCCTTGCCCACTTGGCACTACTGTCAGAACTGGGATTGTTCATTCTCGCCTACTTGGTGCATAAGTCATGGTATCTTTTTGTGGGTTTTCTGTCTTTATTCCCCTCTGAAGAAGCAGAGGAATCTCAGGAAAAGACACCAGGGCAGGAGGGTGGGAGAAGCTTTGGGAGCCAGTGTGAGGTTGGAACCTTCACACGGGAGGTCCCCTTCACCTGTCAACTCACACCCAGAAGTGCCTGAGCTCCTATGCATCCAATCAAGACCCCTATTTGGCGCCCAGTTGCAGTAGGGGGGACTCCTGTCCTCATCAGAGTCCTCCTGGACAGTCTCCACCCCACCAGAGAGTTCAAGAAGATACTTCTCCTGGGTTAGGATGAGGCTTTCTCTTCCATATGCATACCAGTGGGAAGAGTGTCCTGTGAAACCTACCCGCTTCCAGAGGAAATGAACAAGCAAAGACACCAAGGTTCTCAAAACCCCAGAGAATCCCTGTTCTGGTTGGTCCCAAAGAATCTCAGGACGCAAACCTTTGGAAGTGGAAGCTTCCACACCCACAAGGCTATAAAAGTCCTGCTCCCTCGAGGTGAGGACACAGAAGAAACCGTGGGCTGGCTTGGAGCGCTGGCAGGGTTCGGGCCACCTGCACACTCACAGCTCACCCCAAAGGGCTGGGCCTCTGAGCAAAAGCCTCAGAGGAAGCTTCTGAGGTGGCTTTCCCGACAAGGACCAACAAAATGGAAAGAGGCTGTACTAAATCATCTACAGTCCAGCATTGCTATCAAGCAGGCTGGCAAGAAGACAGCTTTACCTATCATTCTATTCCCTCAAAAGAAAATGTTTTCACAATACTGTCCTATAAAGACACGATCAGTGTGCAGCCAAAACGAAGTGAGAAAAAGATAACACTGTCTGCTCAAGTTAAAGTGATCATACAACAACAGAATTTTGCAGGGTTTTGTTGTTTTGTGGTAGTAGCCAACTGTTTGAAATGTGTAATTTGTTGGCATTTCTGGTTGGTAAACCTATTCAGATCCTTAAGCGAATTCAAGAAGTTGATCTTGTGGGGACCACACCACATCATGTTTTTTTTGTTTGTTTGTTTTCTGTGCACAAAGACAATTTCTAAATGCTCCAAAAGGAAAAGAGAAACATTAATCAGTAAGATCATAGAATTTGAGGTAATTATATTCTAATATGTTTTCAAACGGCAAGAGTGAACGTCGACATTCTAGGAATCAGCAAACTAAAATGGACTGGAATGGGTGAATTTAACTCAGAAGACCATTATAACTACTACTGCAGGCAGGAATCCCTCAGAAGAAATGGAGCAGCCATCACGGTCAATG
>SJXQ01001559.1:18609-42781 GCA_006408695.1 Aepyceros melampus | reverse complement strand
GGACCAGCAATTTGTCTGCTCCCCCTGAAGCAGCATCCAGGGCAGGACAGGTGACCCGTTTGCTGAATCAGAACAAGTGTCCTCCCTGTGCAGCAGCAGAGCTTTGTAACCAGAGCTGATCCCCACCAGCATCGGCCGGGTTTGTGTGGGAGCTGTCAGAACTCTCTTGCAGGTACTTGTGTTTGGACTTGTTGGAAGATTTTTTCACCACTGGGGAGAGCCTAAGAGCAGAGCTGCGCAGAGGAGCTCTTGACTAGAGTTGAGAGAGAAGCCGGGCTCTGCTGGCTCTCCTTCAGCCCGGGGCTGGGCCGCAGCTGAAGCCACAACCAGCCCTTGCAGTCTCTTGCGTTTCCTGCACTGGAGGCAGACCGTTTGCCACTAGCACCACCTGGGAAGCCCCTCTTCAGGCGCACGGCCAGTAAAATCCTCTTCTGCTAAAGCCAGTTTGGATCAGATTTTCTGGAACGTGCAACTGAAGTTTAGTAAATGATCATAAATCCTACCCCCAAAAGACCTTCTACTTTGAACTCTATCAACCAAGCAGAGTTAAACCAGTTAAACAAGAAAATTCCATGTTGAGAGTTGCTATTGCAGACATCCTGTTTAGGGAAGGTCAGAGCCTCTTTTCTAAACATGGGAAGGGAAGCTACTGGACTGGGGAATTCAGATCCAGCTGGGATGCCTGCAGACCGCTGAGCCTAAGTCCCAGACACAGCCCTGGTCCCTGAGAACTGGTGCCACAAAGCTGGCCATGGCGAGGACAGCTTCACATTCAACTGAACTCCAGAGGAGCCTGGCTAACGCGGCTGAATAGCACAGATCCTACTGAATCGCTAATAAGAGCAACTGCCCAGTCATACTTGTGTACAGTGAGTTCCTCTGTCAGAGCCAACAAGTGACAATAGAGATTTGGAGACAAGCCTCAACTCCAGGCCTCAGTGTCACGCTGTGGCTCTCCCACACTCCTCTGCTGACCATAAGGCGGAGGGGCAAGGGCTGATCAGAAGGTTGGTGTCATTACGTTGCTGAGTTATGAAGATACAGGTCACTATTAAGTCATGGTTTGCATCTGAACATTCATAGAAGTTTTAAGTCTCTTGAATTCCAAGGCAAAGCAAATGATATATAAATATTTGAGTTTCCTCCTAAGAGAAGGATGGGTGCCAAACCTCAAGCCAAGAAAACAGAGGCAAAATTTCCTCTAAAAAGTAGCTAAAATAGGGCTTCCCTGGTGGTCCGCTAGTTAAGAATCTGCCTTGCAATGCAAGGGACACTGGTTCGATCCCTGGTCCTGGAAGATCCCACAGGCTGTAGGGCAACTAAGCCACGACTCCTGAGCCGACATGCCTAGAGCTGGTGCTCCGCAACAGGAGAAGCCCCCACACCCTGCAGCAAAACCCTGTGCAGCCAAGAATGAAACAAAGTAAAAAGTAACTAAATAGTGGAAAATTCCCACACTAAGTCATCTTTTTTTGTTAATTGAGAGGACTTTTTTTAAATACTGAGGAGAAAATTTTTACTTTTGAAACCTCAAAACCTTGAAATGACCTTAAGATGTAGAAATAATTTCCATATTGATCAGCAGGTATTAAACTCAGGGCTGGGGGCTCTGGGGGCAACCAGGACATTAGAATCTTAGAAGAAAGTTGCCACCTAGGAGAGAAGACCGACTAGTTTCCTGTCTGGCCCTTCAGAGGTCTGGAATGAATGCAGGCGAGGAATGGCCCCTTCCAGCACCTCAACACCAACAGAGTCTCAATTACAAGAAGGCTATCTATAGGAAATTTTTTATAAGTTTTTATTTTGGCTATAAATCTTAGCTAAAAGAAACTATATGTGATCTTTCAAAAATCTTTGAAATATTGCCTTCAGCTTTATTAGCATATCATCATCACGGATGCCACTGCCTGATGACTATGGCCACTGTCTCTTAACCCAGCTCTTACTTTCTGTGATCCAGGTTCAACTGCTTCCTTTGTCTTAAGGAGACAAAGTCTGTCAGCTCTAGAAATCAAAACGGGCCCCTCTGGGCAGGTCATTAACCTCCTAGTCCAAACTTCAAACCAAACTGATCATTTGAACCCCAAACATTATCGCGGCCTTTGCCTCTTTTCTGTTCCCGACTGCAGGCTTTGGATAGGGGACAGAAGTGTGGAATGACGAGACCCCTAACTTCCAGCATAAGGAGACCCTTGACTTATACTCGCTTTACCATTTCTCAAGCTGAAGAGTGATCCTGGCTCAGAGTGAGACTATATGCCACTCTAGTCCTATCACTGACTGAAAAATCGATTCCTCCCAAAGAAAATAAAATTCAGCATGCTAAGGTCTTCAGCTGCACAGGATGGCGTCTCACCATGACCACTTGCGCATAAGGCAACTTGTCCAAAGACCCCTGTGCCCAACGGTCACTAATGGCCACGGCAGCAGCATCCCCTTGACTTGTCTGCAGTCTCTCTTTCCAAACACCACTTCCTAATTTCTAAACAGAGGGACACTCCCTGAGAAAATTTCCTAAATGCAATAAAAGCATCAAATCACTCCTGATGAGCAACAATTTCTTTTAAATAATTTTTTTTAATCTTTCCAAAGATGAGGAGCAGTATTAACTAAGTTTATAGAAACTTTGTTTAAATAGAACATTTGTAAACCAGATAACCAATTCACCTTAGTTTAAGCATGATAAACAGGCTGGAAGTGATAACTTCCTTCCTGCAGCTGGTCATTGCACAGGTATTTCAACAGCAGGCCACACAAAGAACTAAACAGTACCACCCAAGACTTGTTTCTCCGAGGAGGGTGTGTGCAGAGTGTCTGACTAACCCATTATTAACGCAGGCATCTCTCACATCCCAATAAAAGCCTCATGAGGACAAAAATGCGCAACACTGCATGCCCTGTTTATAGGATAACACCTAGAAACCTCGCCCCTTGGTAGACATTCTGGGGCCACCAGCTCCTACTGTCTGTGGGCAGGGGTCCCCTGTCTGTGTCATTCTCTCCAGCTCAGCCTCAGCAGCGGCAGCAGTGGCGACACTCCAACTGCGAGGAAGTGAAGACGACACATTTCCAGCTAGCAGGGTCCATCTCATCACCGTCTGGTCACCTCCCAACTCAGAGCAGTTTCCTGCTTCTTTAAACAAGGGAAAACTACCACAGCAAAGAGATACGGGGTCCAGGGCTCTCAGAGCCGGCGGCAGTCGTCTGCCCCACGCGATCCCCGCGGAGCGCGGCGGACCACAGGCAGCGCTGGGTGAGCCGGGGCCGGCAGTCTCCCCTCGAGGGCGCGGGGCAGGGGCAGCACCCGGACTCCCGCCCGAGTCAGGGCCGGGCGCCCCGACGGCTCTCAGAGGTCCGGAGCGACCTCCACGCACACGAGGAAGCGGAGGGCAGCAACCAGGACCTGGCTTCGAGCGTTAATATTTACCCATCGCATAGAACGAGTGATAACCGCAAAAACTGGAAACAAGAGCGTGTCTGTCTCGCCCGGCGGGCGGTGCCGGACGACGCAGGCGCAGGGCGGGCCGCTCGCCGTGCGCACGCGCCGCGCCGGAAGCGTCCGACGTTATTCCTGGGCGCCTCTGCGCGCGCGGGAAGATGGCTGAGCGGGTGACCACGTCGGTGCTGTTCGTGTGCCTGGGTGAGCCGGCGCCGATCGAGCCCCGCTCTGAGCCTCCCGGCGGGCTGGGAAGGGCGTCATGCGTTCTGAGCTGCGCGGCGCCGGGAGCCCGGGAGGAGCCGGGGAGGCGGCCGGAGAGGGGAGAGCCGAGGGTGGTCGGCGCGCCCCGCGGCCGCCGCGCGGCTCTGTTCGCGGGGTGCTCTTGACAAGCCTGCTTCTAAGTCCGCCGACTGAGCCGACTCCTCCGCGCAGGTCTGCGTCTAGCTTTGGTTCAGTCTGCTCAGGCCCGGGTGCCCGCTCACCTGCAGCATCTGCACTGCAAGCCGGGGCTCCTGCTGGTGCACTTGCCTGTAATTCCTTCCCCTGCAGGTAGACCCGAGGCCGCTGAACTGATCTGATCTTCAAGGGTCTTCTGATACCCGAGACCCGTGATAGCACTGTTTCCTTGCCTCAGGCTCCCAGATGGAGCGCACTTAAAGGCAGATGGAGTGCGAAGGCTTAGGATTTCCTGTAAAATTCAAACCCGGGAGGTTTGATTCTCTAGGTCGCTGTGTAACAGCCCCATGTGCCAATATTTCTCTACATGAAATGAGGGTATTTTTCTCCCTTTTAGTTCTTCAGGTACTTTCCAGCTCGGAATTATTTCATTTTTAAGATTTCAGCAATCAGCCTTCCTTTCTTAAAGTAGAGTTCAGTGTCCCTTTAGATTTCAGGACTCTTCCTTTGATACCGCGCCTCAGCACTTCCACCCCGTCTTAATTCCCAGAGAAAAAAGCCTAAATGGCCAGTAGTCCATAAAAAGCTCTGGATGAGTCTGCATTTCCTGCAGAATAATATCTTTTCCACTCCTCTTCGGATGCGCTCTTACGGAAGAGCACGGAGATCTGCTCGGCCTTTCCCACTTTCCCTGGTTTCCTGTTTCCCACCCACACACCCTCTGGCTGCCTGCTCCCTTGCTTTTCAGCTGCTCAGCCTGCCTTCCACTGTGTACTTCTTTCTGGGACCTCACTTTCCAGAAGAATCTTTCTGAAAGGTCAGACCCAAGCATTCCCTTCTTTACTTTTTCCAGATCCTCTTGGTACAGGTAATTGCTCCTCTGACCCTTTATAGACATCTTTCCTCACACAAATTTTATACAATTACTTGAAAGCCGGCTACAATGACTGTGGCTTATTTTTCTTTCTGTTTACAGCTTTCAGACAAAATATGTTCAAGTATTTTTGGAATTGAATATCTGTGAAGGAAAAAGTGAAAGGCTTCCTTGTTTCACGTTGACAGTGGCCGTCATTTGATTTTAAGCTCTACACTGAAGGTGACTGATGGGCTCGGCAGCTTTGTTTAAGGGCGGTTTGGTCTATGTTGAGTAGCTGATAGGGTTCGGTTGCTGTCCAGTGTTGATTAGGCTGACATGGTGCACGCTGCTGGCTCTTGATGGAAGATATCTGCTTGTGTGTGTTTTTCTTCAGTACGCTTTCTTTTTCCAGCAACTGTCGTGGTACCAGGCACTGTTCTGAGAGCTGGGGATACAGTGGTGAGGAAAACAGACAACAGTCCCTGCCTCTCCAGAGCTCACATTCTGTCATCAACAATCAAGTGTTTGCAGGGCGGATGGGAGTGGAGTGCAGTTGTAAGAAGGGTTTTGGGGGGAGGCCTTACTGAGAAGGTGACTTGGAAGAAATTATTGGAAAAAATAGGGAAGCAAGCATAGGGAATTTTGGAAAAGCATCCTGGACCTGGAGGAAAGCAGGCGAAAGACTCTGAAATGAGGGTTCTGGCCATGTTCACGACACAGCAGGGAGGCTGCAGCCCTGGGCCCCGTGCCCTAGTTGCCTCTGGACAGGCTTGCCTCAGTGCCCGAGGACTTGAAGATAATGTTGACTTGCTTTCGTGGATCCGAAACTTGCCCCATTCTTGGTGCACATACAGTTAGTGTTCTGAGACAGAAGTCAGCAAACCCTATAGAGAGCCAGAGAACAAACGCGTTGAGCTTCGACGGTCACACCGGAAGTGTAGTGCAGAGGCAGCCCGCCCGCGCGTGAGCGGTCGTGCCCGCTGGGATTTGAATTCTGTGTAACGGTCTCATGTCACAACATCCTGCACTTTTGAGTTTTTTCAATCGCTTTAAAATATAAAAATTATTTTTAGCATTGAGAACTGATACAAAGGTGGTGGGTCCTGGTTCCTAGTTTTCAGACTCACATTGGGTCCTGTGGAGAGCGGACCTGGTAAGGCTGTGGAAGGACTTGGATCACTGAGTAAGTTAAGCCTTTGGAGGATTTCGAGCAGCGGTGGGGCGCCCAGGTGTTGTGGCCGTTCAGCTGCTGGTTGAGACTGGACCGACAGCCGCGAGAGGCAGAGCCGCCTCTGAACGCGCGCTTGTGTGGTGGAGGGGTGAGGCAGGGCGTCCTGACGGGGTTGCGGTCACCGTCTGCCGTTTCCCTTAGCAGCCTGTGTGCAGGACAGTAACAGCAGTGCATTTCCGAACGGTGAAAGTTTTGTTCCCTCAAAGCATTTACATGGACCTTTTTCAGACTGAAGTGCAGAAAAGTGTCGCGTGTTTACCGTCAGTAAGGGTGATAGCAGAAAAGAGTGGAACTGCTTGTTTTGGCGAGACTGTGAGTACTGGGTGTGTTTGTGCGGTGGACCGACTGGAGGCTGTGCTGCTGTTCCTGTCCAGCCAGCACCGTGGGAAGTGAGAGCTCAGTGGCGCCGGGAGGCCTTTTCCTACAATTAATCAGTGTTTATTGATAAGTACTTTTCATCCTTTACAAACCAAGCCTAATTGTTCTTTTTTTCTTATGAGAAATGTTGTTGTTATCTTCTTTTCCTGTTCTATCTATCAGCATTTATTTTCTTGTTTTAATTGAGTTTAATTATAGCTAATTAAGCTATAAATTAATTATAGTTACTCTCAATAAGTCCTTGGCACTGGAGCTCTGGGTGGCATCCTGGATTGGCAATACCCTGAGTATTGTCACACATGGATGATGGGAAGATGACCTGTTCCTGAAGATCAGAGTTTCCGTGTTTAGAACTCTTCCAGAATCTTCGCTATGCCCTCTGAGTTTGGCTGGTTCTATTCTGTGTCTTTTTGTGATAGTAAAGCTAACATTTTCCTGAATTCTACAGTCCTTTGAGAGAAATACTGACCCTGCTGCTGGTCAGTCGCTAAGTTGTGTCGGCTCTTTGTGACCCCATGGACTGCAGCACGCCAGGCTTCCCTGTCCTTCACTATCTCCTGGAGTTTGCTCAGATTCATATGCATTGAGTTGATGATGCCATCCAACCATCTCATTCTCTGTCACCCCCTTCACCCCCTGCCCTCAGTCTTTCCTAGCATCAGGGTCTTTTCCAGTGAGTCAGCTCTTCACATCAGGTGCAGACCCCCCAAATCGTGGCCAGCTAGTTTGAACTGAGGGTGGTCCTGGAAATCCTTGAACTTGCACCTGATAAAAGTTCTGGGCAGACTGGACGGCTTGGAGGACTGTCCCTACCCAAGCTGGCCAGCTCCTGGGTGCACGACGCTCAAGCAAGGACTCTGCACAGGTCCTTTAGTAGGAGTCTGTGTAGAACCACTTTTGGGCCTAAATGTATTTGCTTCTGTATTTTATGAAACAACATATTGCTTTATTGTGTGCAGTATACTTGAAAGTGCGTATTTTAAAAGTCTACTCTGTATCATTTTAAAATAGACTGGTTGCAACCCACTTCGCTGATTTCATGATCAGCTTCTGGGTCAGTGATAGCAAGCTGAAAGAGGAGGATTTGGGCCTTGACTGTTCTGGTTTCTGATGTCCTTGTCGTTGGTGCTTTGTGTGTCTGGATGGTTGCCTTGCAGTCACAGGGTGGGGCTGGGTCGGCTGTCTTGCTGGGCCCTGCCGCGCGTGGCGCTGGTGGCAGTCACCGCAGAGAGGCGAGTGCACCTCGCCTCCTAGCTGCCCCGCCGCCTGCAGCCTGTGTGCCTGTGCTGTGCGGGGCTCAGCACCTGCACTTCCTCAAACCAGACGCTCACTCTCTGCTCCCTTACCTCTTTTTAAGGCAACATCTGTCGATCACCCATCGCAGAAGCGGTTTTCAGGAAACTTGTAACTGATCAAAACATTTCAGATAATGTAAGTACCGTTCACTGTCTTAAAGAGGCCAATTTGATGGCTTTGGGGCAGAAAATTATGAAAAGAATTCTTTTTTTCTCCTGCAGTGGGGATAGACAGTGCAGCGACATCCGCATATGAACTAGGAAATCCTCCTGATTATCGGGGGCAGGCTTGCATGAAGAAGCATGGTATCCCCATGAGTCACGTTGCCCGGCAGGTACCGTACTTGACCTTGAAAGTGCACTTGTGTGTTTTATGTTGCAGTGGGTCATTGACAGTGGCGCTGTTTCTGACTGGAACGTGGGCCGGTCACCAGATCCGAGAGCTGTGAGCTGCCTAAGAAATCATGGCATTCACACAGCCCATAAAGCAAGACAGGTAGAAGAAACCTTGCTTAATTTCTCATACACTGATCCCATAACCTGAGAGTGAGAAGCTTAATGAGACTTTCGTGTAGTGAATGTGTTAATGTGGGGTTGGCTGAACCAGCCACAGTGCACCCGTTCTGGGTCCACAGTTCTGAAGGGTTTGTGCGGCCTTGGAATTGGCTTTCTAGAGTACGAGTTCGAGAGAGCCCTGGCTGAGCGCTGGGTGCCCTGAGCTGTCGTGTCCTTTTATTTCTGGTGTCCTTTTATATCCTGGTCCATGGTGACGTATTCTGCTTCCATTACAAGGTTGTTGCTATCGGCCTGACCCAGAAGTTTGTTTGGGTTTTTCATAACATCTTACAGAGCAGCTTAAATGAACTTTTTGGCCAACCCGATAGAATACAGTTCTGCTGTTAATACAGAAACGCTCCCAACTGTGAAGTGCCTTGGAAATACTGGGTAAGGCTGATGTTTCTATGGATGCGTATTCTGCACTCAGCAGTTGTACTTCTGAGTTTGGGTTCTGGGTGTGGCTCAGTGGAACATTCTGCACTGAGGCTGCTGCGTCTCACCTACTGTCCAGGGTAGGGTCCACCAGCTGCATGTGGCTCTTGCACCTTTGAGGTGTGGCCAGTGTGATGGGAGCTGAATTTTAAATTAAAACACATTTCAATAGCCACTTGGTCTGGTGGGTGCCTATAGGGTTCCAGACTCACATGGGACTGTGGGGTGGGGGAGTGAGGTTTCCGTGGCGGCATGCCGGGAAGACATCAGGGCCCAAGGGCAGCCAGCCCTGTCCCTCCTTGTGTGGAAGCTGCAGTGAGTGCTGGCACCGGGGACTTCTGTAGCCGTGGGGACGCGCTTCTGCAGAAATGGGCTTCCTTCCTGACTGCTGGGTTGTTCTACAGGAGCTGATACTTTTATCGGTACGATTGTATTGTGGAGATTCAGTGGATGTTTTAAAAAACCTAAAACCTTTGAACTTCGTTTTGTATCATCCTAACAAAATGTACAGCTCTGTAGACTGGGATGCCAGCTGAACCACCCATACCCCAAGAAGGGCTGTGGCTTGGTGTCAGAGCGTGGCAGCCCTCGCATGGAGGAGAGCTTTTGAGGCCTTCAAAATGAGAAGCCGGCTACTTTCAAAATTGCTTGTCAAATATATTGCATGTTTATAAGTGTGGATGGCAGCGCGGGACCTATAATTGAGTACTAGTGCTTAAATCAGAACTTTCTGTAAAACTAGATAAAGACCCCTTAGTCACTGTTACACCAAATCTTGTCTGTACTTACAACTTTGCAGACTGCCTTGCCATGCATCATGTTTTAAATTATTATTGTCTTAATTTTTATCAATTATAGGAGGAAGTAGTTGATAAACATGTTTTGCAGATCAAGAAACACTTCCAGAGAGAAAATAAATGACTTACTAAAGGTTACCCAGCTGCCAAGTAGTACAACTTGGATTTAATTACAGGTTTATTTGGTGGAATGTAAGCCAGAAAATTCACAAAACAAAATTGCTATGGAAGTACTTTCAACAAGTCTGTGTCTCAGGAATCAGTAGCACACAGGTCACTTTTGTCTTCGATTTATTCTGAGGTCTGGGCGCTAATTTTCTGGCTATGTCAGTTGACTGTGTATTAACAATTTACTGTTTAACTACTTAAAAAGCCCTTTCTTAAGTGGAATTTCACTGGACAGAGATTAAACATTTTTTATATCATTTCTCCACTCTAATCTCTTCAGGGTTTTGGATTCCTTGCCAATTTCTACTTTCTGTTTTTAAATATTTTGAGTAGTCCTTGAGAATTATGAGCAATCATATTTTCATGTTTTCTATTTTTAAGATCAGATTATTTTTCATATACTGTTTATAATAAAAATCGGCACGAATGAAGTATTTTAAATACACATGCCTTAAAAAAATAAAGCTAGAAAGTTATTGCTTACGAAATTATTACCCATTTTAGAATTAGTATCCCCACATAAACTACTTTTTCTTTTCCTTGTTGCTTTTAAGAAAATGCTCAACAGTGATTTGTTCTAAAATTTCAAAGTCCTAGTAAGATGTGTCAGTATCATGTCAAATCTGTTATTTTTTAGCATTTTCTAACGTTTACAGGTTTCCTCTTCAGTCTCACAACTTATATGAGAGCTATAACACTTCTACTAAACCTGAGTTTAACAGACAAAATACACGTAGGGTGCTTTTTTCTCTGTATCACGTATAAGTCAGTTCTCTGGAGTATGTGGACTCCCACCCGGCTGGTTCTGTGGCGTTGTTTACTCTGCCGTACATTCTTTCCTTTTCAGTAACTTTATTCGGTAAACAGATGTCTGGGAGCTCAGTGCATCTTGCATCACACCAGCTCCCCTCCTCTGCCTCAGAGGGCCCCACTCAGAACGCCCTCTAACCTCCCAGCTTTACAGTGGGCAGTGGGGTCCTCTAGTGCGCATCTTTCCGCCAGCGTTTTCCTTTCTGAGATTCTCCATGTTGCTCACAGCAAAGCTTCAGGCCTCTTCCCTTGTGGATTCAGTGTCATTCCAGTTAGTGACAGTCTATTTATCGGTGCCTCTGTGGCCTAACTTCTCTTCACTTGGAAAACTTTCGCCAAACAGTGGCAGCGTTTCTGCTCTAATGCTTTAATCGGGAAGGGCTCATCTGTTCCACCCTGACTTTGCTGTTTCCACGCTTCTGTCGTTTTCTTCTGCTGTCTTTAGCTTTTCTTGGGTGTGTACTTTCCGGCAATTTTATGTGGTCAGCTTCACTTCCTGAATTGTATATTGATGGTTTTCATCAGGTTTTTATCAGAAAATTCTGGGCTGTTGTCTATATATTTTTCTTCCCCTCATTCCTCTGAAATTCAACCTAAGTGTATTTTAAACATAAATTTCTTACGACTTTTCTACTTTTTCCATCCTTTTCACTTTAGTTTTTAGTCTGAGATTTTCTACTGACCTGTTTTGTGATATACTATCTTGCTGTGTTTTCAAACTGTTATAAGCCTTTATTGAATATTTGATATCTGTTATTTTATTTAAGAAATTTTTATTTTATTTCATTTAAAAATTGATTCCAGCTCTCGGGTGAAATTACGCATCTTGCCCTATATTTTTTTGAACAGTTCTGATCATAACTGTTTATTTGTTTGGCCAAAAAGTTTTAGCAAACCTAGACAGCATATTAAAAAGCAGACATTACTGACAGAGGTCCACATAGTCAAAGCTGTGGGACTTTACTGACAGAGGTCCATGTAGTCAAAGCTGTGGGTTTTCCAGTAGTCATGTATGTATGTGGGACCATAAAGAAGCTGAGTGCCAAGTATTGATGCCTTCAAACTGTGATGCTGGAGAAGACTCTTGAGAGTCCCTTGGACTGCAAGGAGATCAAACCAGTTAATTCTAAAGGAAATTGGAAGGACTGATACTGAAGCTGAAACTCCAGTCCTTTGGCCCCCTGATGCCAAGAGCCAGTTCACTGGAGCAGAGCCTGATGCTGGGAAAGGTCAGGGTAAGAGGAGAGGGGTGACAGAGGGCAAGGTGGTTGGCCGGCGCCGCTGGCTGAACGGACCTGCGTGTGAGGGAGCTCTGGGAGGCGGTGAAGGACAGGGACGCCTGGCGTGCTGCCGTCCATGGGGTCGTGAAGAGTCGGGCACAGTGGAGCAACTGAACAACAGCAACAAGAGTTTGTCTGGAATTTTCCATAACCTTCTGGAAAAACCCAAATGAGGTTTTTGGCCAACCTAATAAAATGAGGTCTGGTGATTGACACGTGGGTCCTCTGTGAGGCTGCTCTCCTTCCGCTTTGTCTGTTGCTCCTGTGCGATTTGGATTAAATGCTGAGCATGATGTGTGAGCCGTGTGGTCACTCTGGGTTCAGGTCCTTTGCCGTCGGAGCTGACTGGGAGCTCGTCCTGCTTCACGGGGCTCTGGCCATGCTGGCCAGCTCCTGTCAGGGGAGCTTCGGAGCCCCACCTGATCGGGGGGCCTGCTTCTGTCTGGAGGCTGAGTTCTCTTTCTCCCTCCCTGGGCCTGCAGCCGCCAGCCCCCTGTCTTCGCCGCTTCTTGCGCTGAGTCTGTCAGGAGCTCATCGGGTGCTCTGAGAGAGACCCTGAGGGGACCAGGCTCCCCTGTCTGGGGTCTCCCTCCTCCTCTGGCCGTCTTGCCATCCTTACCTCCAGCTTCTCCAGCTGGTGACGTTGCTGGCTGTCCTCTGGTGCTTCTGCCCAGGCTTCTCGTGCCCGGGAGGCCGCGTGGTTCTGCTCTCTTGATGCCGAGCACCCACTTTCCCCCCCATTGCGGTGACCACAGTGTCGCTGCTGACAGCCCCTCCTGTGGGTCTAAAGCGTGATCCTCACAGTGGGGTCCAGGGACCCTCAGTCATGCGGCCAAAATGTGTGAGTGAGGGATCCATTCAGAGGGTCAGACTGGGCAGGGAACATGGGCAGAGTAGGAGAAGCTGGCTGACGTGGCTTCATATTCTGCATTGCAGGTCACCTGTGAGAAACCACCGCTTAATGAGCTTTGGTGTTAGATCAAAGAATATCCACGGTCATACAATGGGTGTTAAAAGACTTCTTTTAAACTGTGCACTTGTGTGTGGCTGGGTTTGCGTGTTTCAGCCGATCAGATGCTGAAGCACAGGGATAGCCACCTGTCTTGAATAAGCAGATATTAAAGGGATTTGCAGAAATGTAAAACAGTGCAACTCTCCTCCTCCCTGTGTTTCAGTGTGGAAAATATAGCTGTTTTTCATTTACAAAAATGTTATAACAACAAATAATGAACTTTTATTATTTTAAGCAGATAGTTCATAACATATTAAAAGTTTACTTTTAATAACTTTGTAAATATTTTAAGAGTTAAAACGTTCTGCAACCAAAAAGTTTAAGATCTCTCTACTGACCTCAAGTTGAGGTGTAGGGTCAGCAAGTGCTCTGGGGGTGGAGCAGGCTGCCGGCTGCCTCTGGCTGGTCCGCCTCTCAGGTAGCCAGGCTTGTCTGCAGCGGCAGAGTCCCCAGGCTTGCACGCTTGGCTCTGCGCACGCTCTTGGGGTTCTGCCTGTCTCAGCCTGGCTGTGATGGGAGTGTGTTAATGATTGTGCAGAAGCGTTCAGCCTGGCCGTGGGGTTCTGCCTGTCTCAGCCTGGCCATGATGGGAGTGTGTTAATGACTGTGCAGAAGCGTTCAGCCTGGCCGTGGGGTTCTGCCTGTCTCAGCCTGGCCGTGATGGGAGTGTGTTAATGATTGTGCAGAAGCGCTCAGCCTGGCCGTGGGGTTCTGCCTGTCTCAGCCTGGCTGTGGGGTTCTGCCTGTCTCAGCCTGGCCGTGATGGGAGTGTGTTAATGACTGTGCAGAAGCATTCAGTTTTTATGGGCATGTTCTAGTTGTTTCTAGCAATCGGGCTGTTTTGTCACAGCTGTTTCATCTATAGCTGCAAGTGTGCATTCTTTATGGTGATTGCCAATTCTTTGACAGTTATTTTAACATCTTAACATCATGTAGCTACATGTAGCTGTCAGTTACTAAATTTTAGGGTCTGCAGTCACAGTCTTTGCAAAATTAAAAACAATGCTTAATCCCAGGACATTTTCAGACAGCTAACTTGGGGAAATAAGTTGTAATATTTGTTCTAATACATTTTGAAATAATCTAGTACCTTGGGAATGTGAGCAAAATTTGATTCCAGTATTTTATTAATATAGTATACTGAAAACTAATGCAAATACATGCTGAGAGCCAGAATTTATTATTTTTAACAGAATAATGAGTATATTTATTGTTCTTTTGCAACACTGACTATAGTCGAGTATCACTTCTCTGCTTAGCCAGATTATCAGAATCTTCCTTGTGGTATCACTGTACCACTTATTTCAGAGGACTTTTTTTTAGTGATGAAGGTGATTATTGAAATTGCATTCCTAGAAATTATTTCCACCTTTGATTTAGGGTCATGTTTTCCTTCCTCTCTGCTTCCCTTCCTGCCATTTTTTTAGTTGACATATAGTTAACTTACAATGCTGTGTTAGTTTCAGGAGTACAGCTAAGTGATTCTATTATATATATTCTTTTTCAAATTGTTTTCCCTTATAGGTTATTAAAATTGAATATAGTTGCTCCTTTCTTATTGTCATTATAACAGTAAAAAATCGTAAAATAATTATTCATTTATATTTTAGCAGGCTTGTCAAAATTATAAATGTCAAAAAATGCAAAGTTTAGGTTAGAATTAGTAAAAATATTGAGTGGCACTCTCTTCTGTGTCACGTCCAAATTACAGATATTCAGTCAGAAGAAAGAAGATCCAGAGACTGTTACTCAAGCGTTTCTTTCTTAGTTCTGGATACTGGAGTTGGTAGCCTTTCCCTTCTCCAGGGGATCTTCCCAACCCAGGGATCAAACCCAGGTCTCCCACATAGCAGGCAGATTCTTTACCAGCTGAGCTGCAGGGAAGCCCAAGAATACTGGAGTGGGCAGCCTGTCCCTTCTCCAGCAGATCCTCCCGACCCAGGAATCAAACCGGGGTCTCCTGCACTGCAGGCGGATTCTTTACCAGCTGAGCTGTGAGGGGAGCCCCCCAAAATACCAGGTTTAGGTTAGGATTGGTGAAAATGTTGAGCGGCACTCTCTCCTGTGTCACGTCCGAATTCACGTATTCAGTGAGAAGGAAGACGGTCCAGACAGCGCCACTCCTGCGTTCCTGCCTTGGTCCATCTTCCCTGACCCCTGCTTACATGCTGTCTTCCTCTCCCCTCTTCCCTGCTGTATTTTCCCATGAGATACAGTCACTCCTGTGAGCTGCCCGCCTGGCACGGGGGAAGCCCCACAAGGACAGTGTCTGCCCTGCAGTGGGCACCCGTCACTGGGGCTCAGAGTGAGTGCCTGGAGAGTAAGAGCAGCACTCAGATATGGAATGTATGATAAGTTAGCTGTATTACACTTGTTTCTAAGAAGTCTAAAATGAAGTACAAGCTTTGCATGCACATACTATAAAATGCTACCTTATGATTACTCCGGGAAACTTTATAAAACTTCTTTGTAATACAATTTTACGAAATTATTAATAGGTTAGCTCTGTTTTATCTTTAAAGTACCCTAAATGATTTAGCTTAATTAGTAGCAGATTCAAGTATAGCTTTTTTTTTTAAGTTGTTTCGGTCCTCTAGGCTTGATTGTTCTGTATGTAAACACTGTGTTCTGATTTCTCATTTGCTTTTAGGTCACCAAGGAAGACTTTGCCACTTTTGATTATATACTGTGTATGGACGAGAGCAATCTGAGGTAATCACACTTTTAAAGGGTATTTCTCTTCAACTCATTTCAGTAATAGGTCAGGCAGTTTGTTGTCCAAATGATTTTTTTATTGCCTTAAACTTTTAATGAATAGTGACGGTCATAATATGCAGAATTATTTATTTAGAAGAGTGAGAAATCCAGTCATTTAGAATTGAGTCTCATAGGTGTGTTTACATTGAGGCACGCCTTTTGATAAGTCTGATATGTAAGGTGATTCTCTGTTTTGCAGAAGAGAGAGTTTGTTATTGCTGTAATGACTCATGGACAGCACGGTGTTTCACTGTGGCTCAGCTTACTCCCGTTTATTGCTGCCCCACCCCAACCCCGAAAAAAAGACCAACCAAAACAGACTTTACTCCATTTAAATTGTTGACTGCCTTAATCAGGTTAAAAACGAAAGCGTCAGGTTAAGGTATTAGAGAACAGTGGCTGTGCACACCGGAACACTAGCCCCAGAGCGCACGCTGACCCTGGCCTGTCACTGGGAACTGGGGGCACAGAGGGGCCCGCCACGCGCCCAGGCTCACGGCTCAGGGGCGGACGTGGTGGACTTCAGGCCTCCGCTCTGCACGCCTGAGCCACGCCGCCGCCCTTGTGTTGCCTCATGTGGGTTGGGCCTCGGGACCTAGATCTGGGTGAGAGGGAACTTGCTGGCGTCTCTGCAGTGGCCTGTGCCCAGCGCCGGTCACCTGGGCCTCCCTTGTGAAATCTAGGGCGGGCCACCTGTGAGAAAATTAAACCCAGCAAACAACACGTGCCAGCAGTGCAAACGTGAGTGGACACAGTGTATCTGACGGTTCAGGGGACTGTGTGGCCGTGTGCCGCTGTGAGGCAGGCGCCCAGCCACGTGTCACAGTCTGCCTGCAGGGCCCCCAGTGTCTGCCCGCACCAAGGGGACAGGAGCACCCTGGCTGCCTCCCTGCTAACCCAGGAACATGCATGCGCTCAATTAAGAGAAACTCTTTCCTTGAGTCGCTGTTGTGGGGTGGACAGGTACAGATACACCAAGCTTACTAGGTTTTCATTAAGTTCATTAAAATGCGTAAACTTTCTATTTCTATTTTTCACTTGTTTGGCCTCATTTTTCTTGCTGAATAGCTTATCAGTATCAGCAGTATCTTGCTAGAGAACTCCATGTGGCATGTTTATTAGAGAAGTTCCCGGACGCGGTTGGCCTTTGGTGGTGCAGCCCTTGCCACCCCAGCCCTACTCGCCCTTCGCGTTTCAGCCTCATGGCTTCTCGGGGAGGCTCTGTGCTCTGAGGCCTGCAGGTTTCCTGTGAGACGCTGCCTCCCCTGTGGAGGTTTGCTAATCAGGCTCCACAAAGCTCAGTGAGAAGGCTGAGGTGGGAGCAGAGGGCGTGGCCCTCAGTCCGCTCAGGACACCTGCCCAGGGAGCCCGCCGCCATCTGGGGCCTGGTCTTCGTGGCTTTTCGGGTCCACCCTGTTGTCTTGCTCGGTTGCTGACCCTGGGTCTTTCTGGACACGTGCTTCAGAGCAGAGTGCACATCCTGTGGAAAGCTGCTGCCATTGGAGCCCCCTTGCCTGGGGGAGAGAGCCCGCGGGGGCAGCCACCCGGAGGCTGTGCCCAACTGCCGAGTGTTTGGTTTCCTTTTTTAAATCAGGTCACTTTTGCTGGATTGGATACGGATACTTCGTAAAACCCTAGCAGATGTCCCAGTTTAACTGGAAGCCACAGACCAGAAAACTAAGTTCATGTTTCAATTTTGCAGAGATTTGAATAGAAAAAGTAATCAAGTTAAAAACTGCAGAGCGAAAATCGAACTACTCGGGAGCTATGATCCACAAAAACAACTTATCATTGAAGATCCCTATTATGTAAGTGTGGTCTCACTTCCATCCTGATGCTCACAGCCAGGGGCGACGTACAGAGAGCCCGCGTGAGTGCCTGCCGTCGGGGGTCAGAGGCAGGCTCCCTGAAGGCGAATTCCTGAGTGGTTGTGTTACTCTCCCTTCTCCGTGTCCTTCCAGGGCAACGAGGCTGACTTTGAGACCGTCTACCAGCAGTGCGTGCGGTGCTGCAGGGCCTTCCTGGAGAAGGTTCGCTGACTGGCCATCCCGCTGCGGCCCAGGCTCGTCCCCTCAGGCTGTGTCCAGTGTCAACAGTGTCACCGTTCCCGAGCCAAGGCCGCAGCCCTCTTCAGTTGACTCACTATTTCTCGCCTGAAAAAATAATTGTAGATGGAAGTCAGTCTTTGTGTTTGGTGAAAGAGTAAATAAGAAACCTTTGATTCAGATAGTTTATGGGGTAAGAGTTCCCTAGACTAGCTAAACCTCCCACTATGTCCCAGTTACAAAAGCAGTAGTGTGGCAGCACAGGAGACCCTGGTGACGTGAGGTGAGATGCCCCTCGGGGCCTGCGCGGCCCCTCCCTCTGTGGACGGGCCCTGCCCGCACCGCCCTTGCCGGGGCCTGGCGCCCAGCGGCGAGAGCTGCCACCCGCTCCCCGCGCGCGCGCACTCTCAGCACAGGGAGGAGCAGGCTTCGGGGACTTGTCTTCAGCCTTCGCTCCTTGGCTTGCAGGGCAGGGAGGAGCGGGCTTTGGGGGCTCGTCTTCAGCGCCTTCACTCCTCCTTAGCTTGTGTCTGTGTGGTTCGTTTCATAAGGAAGTCACCTTGTGTATCCCCATTTGAGCCCCTTTCCTCTGGAAATGCAGTTGCATCCAGGAGAAGGACGTGTGTGCTGGTTTATCTTATCAGTCTGGGGACTGTGCTTCTACATGCGTATAATTGCCTGTATGTCAATCACAGATCACCTTGTGTGGGAAAAAGTATTAAATTGGAAATAGTCCTTTTATGTTGGAATGCTTAAATATTGATATATAAAGTATTTTGTCAGTGCGTGGTTATAGGGAAATGTACATAATTTGTGCGCACTTTGAAGTAACTGATCTAAAATTCATATGAATATATGTCAGAAAAAATTGTTCTCAAATAAACTGGGGAAATTACAGAGATACAACTGCGGTACAGGTCTGGTGTCTGCCTGCTTGTTACTGAGGTGAGGAAGAGTCAGAACGCCTGGGCTCCCCTGTCCCTGTGTTTAGGGTGTGGTGTGCCTGTCTGCTCAGGGTCGGGCAGAAGCCTGAGGAGCTGGCCAGCTGAGCAAGCGCGTGGCTTCCACTGGACTCATCTGTTCATGGGAGAAGCTGGTGGCCCTCGGCCACAGCCGCCTTGCCTCCCCGTACCCTCAGCAGAGGGTGGGGCTGGGGCCAAGAGAGACTGCGTTCCTCCAAGTCTTCACCCTGGCCCTGAGCTGGTGACCTGAAGCCCTGGGAGGACTGAGTCTCAGGTCAGTCTGAGTGACGGTCACTTGGCAGCAGGGAGAGCGCAGAGGCATGGTGTCCAGCCCTCAGTCTCATGAGGGTCTCAGGTGGGGGCATTTAGTCCTAAACTCACTTGGGCCTGAAGGGCGAATAAGGCTGTCGTCAGGGGTAGCAGAGGTGAAGCGCTGGGGAGATTTGGCCAGAAGACTGCTACATGAACCTCATCCTGAAGACTTGAGAGGTAGACTGAGGATTTGATGATGGTAGCTCTAAAAAGTAAAGAATCAAGGGGAAAAGTTTAACTGAGGCTGGAAAACAGGAAAGTAAAGCGCTTCGGAAGCTGCCCCAGGGTCCTGGCTGTTCAGTAACTGCTCAGGAGTCTCAGAGCAAGAGACGTTTTCCTCTGTCCTTTCATGTTCATAGTTTACTCTCCTTAATGTTTATGTCTTCCATGTGGATTATCACACAAATCCTAGGGTTCTAGTTGGCTTTGTCCCTAGGCTGTATCCGGGGCGTCCCTGGTGGCTCGGCGGCACAGAACCCACCTGCAACGCAGGAGCCTCAGGAGCCACAGATGAGACCCCCGGGTCGGGAAGACCCCCTGGAGGAGGGCATGGCACCCCCTCCAGTATTCTTGCCTGGAGAAGCCCACGGCACAGGAGCCTGGCGGGCTGCAGGCCATACAGTTGCCAAGAGTCAGGCTCCTGAAGCAACAGCACGCTACGTGTTAGGCTGTATTCAGACCAGGGATCATTTGAACAGAAAAACTCACTGCTGAATTCACTTGTTTTAAATTAGATCCAGTCAGATTTGTTCAAAATATATCCACCTATAAAATCTGGAGCTTCTTGGAAGTTTTAAGGTCCCTCTTTAACATTTCCATTACAGTCATAGGAAATAGAGGCAAACTTCCTTGAACTATTCACTACCAAATCATGTACTTTATGGAGTATGTCGCCAACATAGCACCACTCTAGAAAATGCTGATTGTCCCTTATAAGAATTTGTAGCTTTCTTGTTTTATTTATGCCTTTTATATTCTGTGACTTCTGCCAGCATTTCAGTCTCATAAAGATGTGTAAATCACAAATTCCCTGGATAAACTTGTTCAGAAGTAAAGAGTCACTCTGAAGACGTCACTGTAACAAACACTTCATTTATTACTTGCGTTTTATTTACAGTATTTACATATCGCACAGTATCTGGATACTACTTTACATTTATTTTACAAAAGGACAAATGAAATTAGCCTGAGCATGTCCACAGATGTCTCCACACTGAAGTTCTTTTTTTTTTTTTCATGCAGTTCCAAATAATACTCTGGGAATTTAATTGTAAAAATAATAAAATATTAATACCATATGCTATATGAAAATATACTTTTAGATTCTGCTGACTCTGCTTATGTTTCTAAAGAAATTCTGTGATGTCACCTAATCAGGGAAAAGCTCTCTCCCTGCCTTTTCACAGCATGACACGTCAAAGGTGGTCCTGATGTCTAAAATAATGAGTGGCAAGCATAGCTGTCAGGCACACAGATTTACTGAATATCTGTCCACACATGATGCCAACAACATACGAAACGCAAGGTAAAGGAATTATGGAAGAGTCTGTCTGCAAAAATAAATCTCTGTTCACGGGGTGTGTTCAGAAGGCAGTGGGTTCTGTCCTGTTGGTCTCCAAGGCACTTCTCATGGGTCCTGGGCTGCTGCTCAGCTCTGCTCACTGCAAAACAGACAGGCTTGGTTTTCCAGAATGACTCACCCTGGAAGCCCTGTATGTTAAATTACATGTAACATAATCTGCCTGCGGTGCAGGAGACCCAGGTTCAATTCCTGGGTCAGGAAGATCCCCTGGAGAAGGAAATGACAACCCACTCCAGAATTTCTGCCTGGGAAATCCCGTGGACAGAGGAGCCTGGCGGGCTACCGTCCACGGGGTCACAGAGTGGGACACGACTGCGTGGCGAGCAGTGTGTGTCCAGGCCTGAGGAGCTTCCGTCTGCATGTGCTTCCCCGTGTTCCTGCGTGTCTCTTACTGGGAGAAATAGCTCAGCTCTGTCACCACGGGCCTGCTGTGCTGAAGGAAGGAAATCGTCTCAGATGAAGAGAATGCCTGTAGGGCTGAAGCCTAGAGCTCGGTGTTGCCGCCTCTGCTGTGAGTTCTCGGCAGTGCAGTCTGACTGGTGATCCTGGGCTGCATTTTGTAGAACGAGGTGATGCTTGCTACTTGTTTCCTCTGAAAATACTCCAGGCCTGAGGCCGTGAAATTACCCGAGGGGAAGCCCAGGTCAAGGAGAGGCTGTGGAAGGCTGTCTTGCCATGTGGGAGAGGGGCTGGAGAGCTAAACTCCTCTGGCTGGAGATCAGGTCGTGAGGTTCAGAAAGCAAGAGAGGGCTCTGCTCTGAGATCACGGAGTGGAGGGTCTCCACGCTCAGGACCCCTGAAGCCCGACTTCCTTCAGACCAGCCTTTAAGAGGCTGAGGTCATGGTCTGGCATGGGGAGAAGCATCTCCCTCTGCAGGTGCATCCTGACGTCTTCACGGGTTTTTTGGGCACAGCTTATGGCTGGTGAGCAAAGTCGCATGTGGATGCAGGATGTGGGCTGTGCCCTCCAGGGGGCCAGGGAGACCCCTGACTGCACCGTCACCAACCAGTTAAGCGTTTGCAATTGTGGCTTAAAGCTTATGGAATTGGAAGAAATTAATCTTTAAAGCACTATAAAGCTATTTTCGGAGAAGGCAATGGCAACCCACTCCAGTACTCTTGCCTGGAAAATCCCATGGACCGAGGAGCCTGGTAGGCTGGAGTCCATGGGGTTGCTAAGAGTCAGACACGACTGGGCAACTTCACTTTCACTTTTCACTTTCATGCATTGAAGAAGGAAATGGCAACCCACCTCAGTGTTCTTGCCTGGAGAATCCCAGGGACAGCGGAGCCTGGTGGGCTGCCGTCTATGGGGTCGCACAGAGTCGGACACGACTGAAGCGACGCAGCAGCAGCAGCAGTAGAAAAGCTATTTTAGCATAAGAATCTATATTCTAAATGACACCTTTCTTGGCCAAAATGAACACAGTTACTGACAGTGGTGACATGCCTGCTGTGCTGGGAAAGCCCTTCCTGACACAGAGCAGAGCAGGACCACGCTTGGGAGCAGCTCCACAGCCGCAAGGGCTCCTGGAAGCCACTACTCCCGCCTTTGCACTCGGGTGAGCTGTCTCTGCAGGAGAGCAATTAGGGGACCCAGGGGTCAGCTCACAGGCAGGGAGGCAGGGAGCCTGTGGCCTGACCGGGTCTCCCCACTTGTGAGTAAACGCCAGTTGTTTTCCAAGGATGTGCCTGGTTCATCTTTGGGAACAGTGATGCTTTAACTATAAAGAAATACTTAATAAAAGCATTCTCATCTCTCCTGGCAGGTTCTTTGGGAGACTTATAATCATCCATTCATTGCTTTAAAAATAAGTGTCTGTTTGCCACGTGGGCAGTGGAAGAGAGACTGGACAGCGTGCAGATGGGAAATGGAGGAGGAGGAGTTTCTCAGCTTTCACTTTAAAAGATGTGCTTTCACTCCCCCGAGATAGGAAGTGTAAGTTCCATGAGCCTGTGGAGGGCTTGGGGTCACAGCCTCCAGTAACCGCATGTTTCCCTGAACCCGTCTGCTGGACGGACTCCCGCTGGGGAGAAGCAGTGCTGTGGACGGAGCTCAGGGCAGAACCCACGGCGGCTGCCCAGACACCTGTGCAGACCTTGGTCAGCGTGGCCTTCGCCACAAAAAAGCACCTGTCCTCCAGTCACGGGAGACGAAGGGGCAGCCATCAGACGCAGGTGGACCTGATCTCAGCTGTCCTTTACAGCCTCACCAGTGCCTGACATCCTGATAGACGTCCACCTCAAACAGTAAGTCTCTAGAATCTGCACGGATACGGTTAGTCATATCCTCATCTATGAGCGTCTGAATGAGAGCCTGTAGGTGGGTGAGCAGGACTTCATGCATGCACCAAGCGCGTGCTGAAGTCGGTAGCCAGTGGGCTGTGTGCAGATTACCGTGCTCTCGGCCAGCATGTCCTCCTGGGACTGGGCCCCAGCGGCTGCCTGCGCGGCTGTGTTTTACTGCTGGCCAGTATTTAGAGACATTTGGAGGATTCTGTCAGCCTGACCCAGAATAACTCTACTTTCGCGGAGAACGACTGTCTCTAAACCCCCGTGAATTTTTCAAGTCCCAGACACACCTGGGTGTGCAGGGCACGGTGACCGGGCCACCAACTTACCTTATCCCTCCATGCACATCGGGCTGACTGCCAGCCGGGTAAGAAGCCGGGCACACCTCTTGTAGTCTGCAAGTGGGGACAGACCACAGACCCTCGTGAGATACCTCAGCAGCTTAGATGAACAGCATTCACTTTAAAAACCACAGCAGCTGCTAAAGCCATTCATTCCTTTAAACACTCTGCGTTCCCTGGAAGCAGCACGCAGACCGCCATCTGCAACATGGCTTGAAGCTGCTGACTTAATAATGTATGGCACCTCAGGGCCGTCAGTGTCACGAGACAGAAGCTAGGTGATGTGACTGGGAGGCTGTGGGGGGCAGGGCCGCAGAGGTCCACACGCCTGCTCTGCCTGTCTGCTCCTTACAGTGGTTGCTGGGCTCATCAAAACAGCTTTCGTTTGTTTCCTGGCAGATGGTCTTCTGTGCCCTGTATTACTTAACTTTTAGGTCACGTGCAGGCCGGGTCCCCTCTTGAGTTGATCATAACATAAAGCCTTCTGCACAAAAATTCTAAAGACAGTGTGTCAGCAGCCAAGCACCAGAGCGAAAACCCCTGGCTGGACGATGGAGGGAAGCAAGAGCTGGTTTCTGAGTGCAGCCTGGCCTTCCTGGCAATCACATGTGGTTGCCTGCTCCATTCGTCTCGTAGGCGCTGCCTCAGAGGACAGGCAGCTCAGCAGTCACGGCCATACAGGGATTCCTCAAGACAGAGTTTACTTCTCAAGAGCCACAAAATCCTACTTAAAGATGGAAGAGTTCATACTCTTGGCCAAATTCCGAGTGAATGAATAAATTAACAGCAATAAATACGCACCGCATGGTAGACAAGCAGCCAATTCTTCAAAACTCACACCTGATAAATACTTAGAGGACGTAGTTTAGATCACAGGGTGACCTGGCGCCTGGAAGCGGGGTCACGGGCTCCTGGCTCCTCGCCAGGTGCACCGCACTGTTTAGGGTGTGGTTTTCCTAAACAGGCCACGTGACACTGGACTGTATGAGCTCAAAGAAGATTCTGGCATTTGACACACGCCCTAAGATCCCGAGGCCAACCATCTCCCTGAGGGACAACAGGCTCTCCACCCTGATGTGCACCGGGGGGTCCCCTTAAGGTACAGACTTTGCTCAGCGGGTGTGATGGACTCAAAAGCCCTGCTCTTCAAAGGAGCTCACCCCAAGGCCACACTGGGAGTGAGAAGGCCCACTGTTCCTTCTGTCTGACCTGCCAGGATTCTGGGAACG
>SJXQ01001559.1:0-17884 GCA_006408695.1 Aepyceros melampus | reverse complement strand
GTGACCGCGATGACCGAGGCCACCGCCCCTCCCTCCAGGGGGAGTTCCCTGCCTTCCTGCCGCGGCTGGGGGTGGGAGAGCTCCACAAGGCGGCTCTGCTGCCCACGCAGAGCAGTTTCCCCTTCATGGAAAAGAGCTTACTGTTCTGAGGAGGACAGGCAGGTCTGGACAGTCTAAGGACAGCCTGAGGACAGTCCTGAAAACTGCCTCTGAGAGGCTTTACCTGTTTGCACAGCTGTCCTCCCGTGAGCCTTAGAGGGAAGGGGAGTTGTGGTCCCTACAACACATGTCCCTCTAGCTGCTAAGCTTCTTGTCATCGTTGCGTGTTTTGTGAAGAGCACAGGGAGCCACTTGCGGGGGAAATGAAATGCATTTTGTTGCAGATAACCCAGAAGGTCACAGCTGAGAGCCACAGGAAGAGGGTACCTGCATTTCTGGATGAATGATGAGACCAAGCACAAGAGCGGAGTTTTGAAATAGCAGCAAGACTCTGGGGTGACGAGGCCACAGTTACTGCTGGAAACAAGAAGTCTCTGGCCAGGGTGGTGGAATGGTCCAGATCCATCCCTCGATACTTTATACCCGACAGTAGTCATTTTAGCAAATCATTTTAAACGTTTGCTCCACTGTCAGAGTTGAGTGGATACAAGGACAGGCATGAGGCCAGAATTCGAGAAATGCACGGACGAGTCCAGCCTGTTCCAAGAGCTGATTAATTCCAGCAAATGTAAACTGTGTTCTGTTTGGCACTGGCCGCTGCATGCTGTTATCCTCCTCAATGGTCTACTCAGCCCAGCCCCTGACTCCAGAGTCAACAGGGAGTAAATATTAGCAAGTCTGGGTGACACAAGGAGGCGCCTGTCCACCCAGGTGGAGGGCCCATACTCACGTCTGCTCTACGCAGTGATTCATTCGCGGCCACTTACATGCGGGGATGGTGCAGTCTCGGGTGTTGTGGTAAAGTCTGTGGAAGTGTTTGCTGCACTTTGGGCTGAAATACAGACGGCCTGGAGCATGCAAGGAGAAACGGATGGTGAGAGCTCCTGGGAGGCCAGTGTCGGGGGAGAGGCAAAGGAACAAGGGGCAAGCTTACCTGTAAGATGTTTTAGAAACTTGTCTTTCATCCTTAGATCTCGAGGGACAATTTCTGTTTAAGGGAAAAGAAATGAATTATTAACTTGACCAAAAGAAGCATTTTCTCGTGTGATCTGAAGTGGATGTTTAAAATTACTGGATATTCTGCTATAAACAGCAATCAAAGCAGTCCCTTGATTGCTGTACACGGCGATATGAGGACGGGTGAGTGGGCACATTGTCCTCAAATCAGCTTCACAACACTCCAAGGTCTGCTAACACCGATCTCCACCATCAGGAGAGAGGCAGGGACCACGGAGTGTGTGTGTGTGTGTGTGTGTGCGCGACCTTCCAGTGAATAAATCTCTCTAGACACTTTCATCTTGAAGACCTAGAGAATCAAATTCAACAGTCTCTCAAAGTTCTAAGAGGAAAACCTGATATCATCCTTCAAACAAACAAACAAAAAAATCTGCTATAGGCGTATTCTTCTGGGTATTCACTTAGAAAAAGGGTGAGATTCTGTCAGTACCACCTGTTGTGAAGGTTGTTATGAATGCATGCCATCAGACATAACCGGGTAGCTGAGCTGAAAGTACAGTTCCCAGGGAAAGCTGTGTCGGCACAGTCCCAGCTGGTGCTGGGGACTAGCCTGGCTGACATCCTTTCTGCATCCAGCCTTGTTTCTGCTCTTTTTAACAGTCATCTGGATTCATTTTCACTCACCTGATCTGCACTAGTAATGTGATGGCATGCGGTCACACTACCACCAATTCTCCTCATTCAAAAAGGGAACATTTCGTAAGAATCTTGCTGGCAAGGTTAGACATCTCCTAAATGTCAGTCTTCATTTACAACTAAGTTTAGTCAGTCTATATAAAATTGACCTTATCATATTTGACCTGATTGTGTCATGAAAGCATTAAAAGCCTGCATGCTTTCCTTGGAAATTTCCCAGAGGGCAGCCACTCTGGGAAGGCTCTGCCGTGGGGATGGGGGTGGGGGGTTCTGAAACATTTCTGTCTCAGTTGAAACCGCTTTGCTGAAAATATTTCCATTTCCAAAATAACAGATGACAGTTCCATGCTGAAATTACCGACCAGGGTAACAACTCACACGTCTTAGATGTGGATGAGAGGTAGTTATGTTATCTGCCAGGCATCATTCATGGAATTCCTATCTCCTTTTGTAAATAAAAATATTTCCCATCTTTTTAAAAAAACAATAGAAATGCATTTATATTTTAAAACTACGTATGCGTTCTCAGAGTTCTATCTCCAAGCACGTCCTGGTTCTTCTAGCGTCCCCTGATACAGGACAGGCAGACCGGGGGGCTCGGCCAGCCGCACTCGCAGGAGGCCTTTGCCGGCGGCGCTCGCCTCCACAGCGGGCGGGCGGGGACTCACCCACTCTCTGCTCCTCCGGGTAAGCGTAGTCCGCGACCTCCCTGCGCTCCAGGGTGTAGTCCTGCCGGCCCGAGAGCTGCAGCCTCTTGGACTCCCCCGAGTGGTACTTCCTGAGCTCCTGAACGATCTCCACGATGAGCCGCAGCAGCGTCTGTCGGTCCGCGGCCTCCCGGGGCTCCGCGCCGCCCCCGCCGGGCCCCGCCGCCCCCAGCACGAGCAGCAGCCCCAGCAGGAGGGGGCGCCCGGGTCCGTGCATTCTGCGCTCGGCCGGGCCGGGTGGGGTCGGTGCGCTCCCGGAGCTCGGCTCGCTGGAGGGACAGGGTGCGAGGAGACCCGGAGAGCCGGTCGGCAGGGAGGGCGGCCAGGCCACTCCCCTCGGACCGCGCGCCCCGGCCCCCGCGCCCCGCAGGACGCGCGCCCAGCCGGCGGAGGGGCGCCCCGCGCCGTCCTCCTCCTCCCCGCCTGGTCCCTCCCCTTCACCCCTCCTCTCCCCCAGTCTACTTCCCTCCGTTCCTGTCACTTATGACAAGAAGAGAAGAAACGCCTTTACCAGGAACTCGGGTCTGTTTTTGTCTAAATGTAGATCTGGGCTATTAAAAAAGGAGCTGCCTGATTGCCTCGCATTTAATAAGCCAACGAGAGTCTGCGTGTTTGGGGCATCTGCCGGCGAGGCTGGGGACCGCTCCCGGGGCCGAGGTCGCGTCGCCCCAGGCCGGTCCGGGGCGCGGCGGGAGGGCAGGGTCTGGGTTAGCGCGGCGGCCCCCGGACGCAGCCCCCGGGCTGGACCGCGGGGCCCCGCCACCCTCACCCGCCCGGCGAGCCCCGCGGACGGCGCGCTGGACCCCCGGCAGCGCCCTGGGCAGCGCTCCCGGGCCCTCCGTCCAGGCCCGCGTCGTGCGGAAAGTTTTAGGCTGTCGGCAGGCCCACTTGTGAGAGTTCAGCGTCTACCTCCTCTAATTTTTCTTCTTGTAAAATGTATTATCAGTCAGCTGCGCACTTTCCCATTTTATTGGCTCTTTCTGGGCAAGAGCTGGCCTTCCTCCAAACCGGCGATCTGGTTGGGAAAGGTATTCTCGGCGCAATACCCGCAGGGAGCGCGGCGGCGGGATGGAAACCTCGGCCGCGAGCGCGGCGGCCGCCGGCCGGCTGGACGCGCCCGGGACGCTGCGGGCGCGCGGCGACCCCGCCGGACTCGCGCGCATCTCCGCGCCTCTTCCTCGCGCTCCCGCCCGGAGGCCCGAGTCCTCGGGAAAGTGTTTGGCAGAGTCGGGTAGGGTGGAGAGAATAGAGCTGAAAAATCGTGGTCATCTGAACGCACCGCCGCCTTCTGCACACACACTTGGGGGGAGGGATGGTTTGATTTCTCAGTGAACTTTTCCTTTCTCCAAGCAAGATGACTAAAGCGGGAGCTTTCTGTCAAGGTGTACCCTAGAAAAGTAAAAACTCACATCAAACTACTCTGAGGCGGATAAAAGAGGTAGTTTTCCTTTTCCTGTGTGTAGAGTTCACGCTACTAGGGAGAGCACCGCCTAGCGACAAGCCTTTCCCAGCCAGCTCTCAGCAGCATCCCCGTGCAGCCTCCTCTCCAGCATAGTGGAAGCGGGTGACGTTTCCATGAAAAAATATTTTGGTGTAAATCTGTTTTTGGAAAAACATCTTGCTGCAGTGAAAAAGGAAATCAGCCCAATCCCATATTATTTAAAACGTGCACATAATCTTTCTCTCTAAATCTCACCATATCAAAAGCTAGATTTTTCTTCTAAAAAATAGCAGTAAGAATGATCTTCCACTGCACCCCAAATTATACCAGAGAAGCCTTGATAGTGATCACGGTTGTCCTTGTTTATTTTGCAGTTTTTAAATGGGACAGACAAATGGAGTTCTTGAATGAATCCTCCTATCACCCAATTACATATATGCCAACACTTCAGCTCAGCTCATCAGATACTTAGATGTATAAGCAACAGTGCGAGCGCGCGTTCAGCCGGTCTTTAGGTCCATGAGCGCTGCCGATGGAGGCTGGGACAGCTCAGGTGTTAGATCACCCATTTCTCTCACAGGCCGAAGTGACTAGCTGCCCTCAGTTTGGATGAGCCTTTCTAACAAACTTTTTCAGCTCATGAAACAGTGCACGGATTTAGAGTCTCTGCTGAGCTTTTCCACTCGTAGTATTGTCAGAATTAACTTCCTGGAGCTCTCCAGTCACCAGAAACATGTGTACTGCACAGACTGTTAACACATCTGATTGGCTAAATTAAGGGGCTTCCCCGGTGGCTCAGAGGTTAAAGCATCCGCCTCTAACGCGGCAGACCTGGGTTTGATCCCTGGGTTGGGAAGATCCCCTGGAGAAAGAAATGGCAACCCACTCCAGGATTTTTGCCTGGAGAATCCCGTGGACGGAGGAGCCTGGTGGGCCCCAGTTCATGGGGTTGCAAAGAATCGGACACGACTGAACAACTTTACTTTTAAGGCAAACTGATATATAATATATGTAAACTGGCTCACACAAAATGTGAAATTGTATTTGCAAATTGTTTAGACTCTCCCCTATCTTTTGTGTGAAATGCTGGTAGGACTGGATGGTTTCTGAAGTCTAAATTCTGAAGTCCAAGTGTAATTCTATGATGGTTACCAACAAACTTTAAAAACAACAAAATGGAAGTTTCCTACAAAAAGCTGAAGATAATTCACTGAAATAATCTCTACAAGTTTCACATCTGTTTTTAGGCAAGAAGAGGTGATACATTCATATTAAGAAATTTAATTCCCTCCTTTAGAAAGCGAACAGCTTTCCACTCTGAAGTGCACAGAAAAGACAAGGGAGAAAACTACACAACAACAAAATTAATTTATTTTGCTAGATTTGATTTAGTTTTTTGAGAAAGCAATATTGGATCATAAAAGGAAGAGCTGCATTTCGCTTATATTTACTATAGATGTATGTTGTGAGATGGAAATGTGTTTTTTGTAAACAGTGTAAAACTCCAGTGTTTCAGCTACATCAATTTTCTCTTTCCCTCCAAAAGGAATATATTTTATTTGAGATAACTATTAACTAAGTTCAAAGGCTTTCAGAGTAGGTATATGTTAATTAACTACATGTTTCAAAATGAATTGCTACATTTGTTCAACCATTATGCTATCATTTAACAGTCTAACTAAACTTATTAGGGAGAAAACAATTACCTTTCATAAAGGATAACATTATGTGCTATAATGAAATATTGTTTGATGTTTAGCTTTTATCAGCTCTGTTATTTTCACTATTAATATGCTGTTAGTATGCTAGGCATGTACTAGAAACTGCGTGTTTAGGAAGACAACGTTTCTAACAGGACCGACCTTCTCAGGACAAATGCAATACAAATAACGTTGTTATACGGACGTGGAAGTAACAGTGCTGCCTAGCTGTGTATTTAGGATTAACGAAGTTTAGCTTCCACATAGTTCTTTGCCTCAGATGTGAGAAGGGAGCACGGTATTCTAAAGATACGTAGGTCGTCCACCCGCTCTCCATTCCTCGATGCCCAGTTCTCAGTCTTCAGAGCCGTGTTCATGCTGGTCCAGAAAGGACAGGGCCCGAGGGCCCCTGATGACGTCACTGATTCTTGCTCAGATCTTTGTCCAGGGCTGAGGAGGGTGCCCCCAGGACCTGGCTGAAGGGGACTCCTCTCAGGGGCAAAGCTTAAAGGGAGTGTGGACGTTACCTTGTTCCTTGGAACTGGTTCAGTTATAAAACCCAGCTAGAGAAGGTGTCTTGGGGCTTGGTGAGAGTTTCTGTCCTTAGAGGTAACACTCTGGTACCTTTTGATAGCAACACCCCACATCAAAAAAAGACCTCCTTACTTGGTAAATATGTCTCAAGTCTGTAAACAGTCAGGTTCACCCATGACTGCACAGACTGTAGTCCTGCTAAGGAACAATGTGATAACCCACATCAGTCTGTTAATATTTTCTGGATACTTTTTTCTGCAGGAGATCAAATATCCTGATCAAAAGAGATGTGTGTAATAATTGGGGTTACGTAGGCAATTCCAAGGAGAAGGCAATGGCACCCCACTCCAGTACTCTTGCCTGGAGAATCCCATGGACAAAGGAGCCTGGTGGGCTGTAGTCCATGGGGTCGCGAAGAGCCGGACATGATTGAGCGAACTCACTTTCAGCATTGGAGAAGGAAATGGCAACCCACTGCAGTGTTCTTGCCTGGAGAATCCCAGGGACAGAGGAGCCTAGTGGGCTGCCATCTATGGGGTCACACAGAGTCAGACACGACTGAAGCGACTTAGCAGCAGCAGCAGGCAATTCCAATGTGCCAAAAAAGTGCCATATTCCAAAGATATTCCCAAACCAAGTAGTACTTTTTAAAGTAAGATAACTTCCCTAACAGACAGTCCTTGTATTTTAGTGGCTTAATGCAATAAAACCTTTCAAGCCTGGGTCTACCATGTGGAGGGGCGTGGCCTCTGCCTGCTGTCACTCAGGGTCTGCCTTTCTTCGGGCGGAAGGCCCCGCTGCGCCCTCTGGTCTGGCGAGTGGTGGGAGCTGGCTCATGGGACCCGCCCAATCTCTGGGGTCAGCACCCCCCAAACACGCCAGCCTGTCCTCTCACAGCGGGGTTCAGATCAGCATGAGCAGCAGGAGCAGGCTCTCTTCAGAAACCTAAGATCTGTTTTCTTTCCCTTAAGGAATTCAGGAAGCAAAGCTCCCAACCCCTGGCCTCAGGCCAGGGTCCCTGTGCCCGCTGGTGGACAGCGCAGCAGGGCAGCATGTGTGCCAGCAGACAGCCCTGTGCCGCCCGGTGCCAGGCTCCGGGCAGAAAGGCAGGACTGCAGGGCTCGCTGGCCTCCTGAAGGAGACCCCGGCCTCAAGATCTGTGCTTCAGCCACGTGGCTGTGCTTCAGGGATTCTCGCCCCCGGACCTTCACCCAAACTGCTCTTTTTGTGCAGAAACACTTCCTTCTACTCCTCACTTTCGCTGAATAGTTCATTCCCAATTCAGCAGCAGATCTTCTGGGAACCCCCAGCCCCCACCTGCCTGAGCCTCACACCTGTGCTTCTTCCTATCACGGCACTAACCTCACTCACTCCGTTCAGTTCCCGAAATGTCCTGCGTCACTTTTCTGTATCCTCTTGCAGCCAGGAGCTCCTTTAGACAGCTAATGTTGATGTCATATGGGGAACACTTGCATACAAAGTAAATATGTTTGAAAATATGAATAAAGATATTATTTTTTGTAATTTTTCTGACAGATACTCATAAAGCATGACTTAAATACTTATCAGGAAATGGCAACCCACTCCACTATTCTTGCCTGGAGTATCCCATGGACTGAGGGGACATCCCTTTAGAAAGTGTCTGATCATATGGTAAAGCTATGACTGCTGCTTGCTAAGTCGCTTCAGTCGTGTCCTACTCTGTGTGACCCCATAGCCGGCAGCCCACCAGGCTCCCCCGTCCCTGGGATTCTCCAGGCAAGAACACTGAGATGGGTTGCCATTTCCTTCTCCGATGCATGAAAGTGAAAAGTGAAAGTGAGTTTGCTCAGTCGTATCCCACTCTCTGCGACCCCATGGACTACAGCCCACCAGGCTCCTCCATCCATGGGATTTTCCAGGCAAGAGTACTGGACTGGGGAGCCATTGACTAATATACTGTTAATAAGGAAACATTGTCTCCAGTTGAAGCTATCTCATAAGACTTTGTAGGAAAAGTGATATTTGAAATCCACTTGAATGATGGGGGTTGTCCGTGGGGATGAGGTACATGCGTGTCCAAGGCCAAGGTGAGCACACAAAGCCACGGGGGTCTCTGGAGCGTGAGGGGCTTCTGGAAGCAGGCTGTGGACCAGGGAGCCCGGGGGTGGGGGGCGCGGCTCAGTCTGACTCCTGCACCCTGCTCCAAAAGTCTTTTTTCTGCACTTCTTACAATACGCTGTGAAAGAGAGCATCATCCAAACCCTGCAGTGTCTGGGGCAGCAGAATTTGGTGACTCGTTCACAGCTGCACGGAAAACCTATAGTTAGAAAGTGGACTGAGACACCCAGAACTGTTAATAGTCTGTGTGACCAGCTGGCACGCAGCCCAGCGGGCGAGGGCTACTGCCCTAATCTGAGCCAGCACAAGCGCCGCTGTTAAGTGAGGAAGACACGCGTGTGTGGTCGGCTTGGGGCACGAATGCGCAGGGACGGTCTGTTTCGATCGCCTGCCTTTACTCGTGATCGTGGGGCATTCGAATGTGGCAGCACCATTCCTGTTTTTGCTGCTTTTATGATGCAACCCATCAGACAGAGTATCTGGGATACTTGGTGCCCATCAGATGCAGGCTGATCCTGGTCCTGATGGAGCTCAGTTTCAATGACATCAGACAGAAACAGTGCTATACTTCTAGGAAGGCAGGGTGAAGGCACGTGGAGAAACTTTAACTCACACCTTCAGCTGTTACAAGTCCTGGAAAATCTGAGGAGCTCCTCTCTGGAGAAATGAAGAGACAAGGCCATTCTGAGTTCCGTGGACTCTCTCCTGTGATCTGTGATAAGTGTTTGTGGGGTCCTCAGGTTTATATTTTACATGGATCTTGCTGGGGTGGATGTAAAAAATAGATTCAGAGGGTTTGCCAGTGGCAGAGGGCCCAGCGAAGAGGCCCTCGGTTCATTCCCTCACTCACCCTCCCTGCAGGCAGCAGCGGTCCTCTGCGGGGCTGTGGACCTCATCATGGACCTCACACCATGGACCTCACTGTGGACCTCACACCGTGGACCTCACTCTGGACCTCACCATGGACCTCACCGTGGACCTCACACCGTGGACCTCACACCGTGGACCTCACCATGGACCTCACCGTGGACCTCACATCGTGGACCTCACCATGGACCTCACACTGTGGACCTCACACCGTGGACCTCACCATGGACCTCACACCGTGGACCTCACACCGTGGACCTCACCATGGACCTCACACCATGGACCTCACACCATGGACCTCACCATGGACCTCACACCGTGGACCTCACCGTGGACCTCACCGTGGACGTCACCGTGGGCCTCACCGTGGGCCTCACACCGTGGGCCTCAGTGATTGTCCAGTGCTACATCAGGTCCCTGCCCGGTGCTGCTCTCCTGCCAGATAACAGATGACTGAGTAAAAACACAAATTACAAAAGGCTCTGAAGAATAAAAGCAAGAAATTCTGAGAAAGATGGGGTCACAAGATTTGGAGGGGAACCTGTGTTCACAAGGTGGCAGGAGAAATCGTCTCTGAAGAAGTGTCGTTTGAACAGAAATCTGAAGAGTGGAAACAGCGGTAGAAGCGAGGAAAGGAGAAAGCCCAGAATGAGGGCAGAGACGAAGCTGGAGAGGAAGGGAGGTCTTGGCTGCCTGAGAGAGCCACCTCTCTCGCTCTCTTGTTTTGTCATGAGGCCAACATGCCCAGTGAGGCAAGATTCCCCACATGCGTTAAAAATACAGTGAAAAGACCAAATGTAACCTTGAACCCCCATTAGCTTATTCATCTTTCCATCCAGCAGACACCGGCCTTGTGCCCACTGCGTGTTGGTCTTAGCAGGCCTGGGAACACCACAGTGTGCAAAGCCTAAGTCCTCACTGCTTGGCTTAAGAGGTAATGTTAGCCACTTAGAAAAAACAGGCAACAAAAACAAAAGTTTAAACAAAGGCCGTATCCTGCTCTGCGGCAGGGGACACAGCCCCGCGCCTGGCTGCTTGCCACTGCCACGGAAACGTGAACAGTGTCCCGTACAGCGGAGTTAAAGCCAGTGGCAGCGGGCTTTCCCCCTACAGAGTGGGAGCATTTGAGATTGAGAAGAGACAGCACCTTAAAAGGGGCACTTTGTTTAGCATTGTATTGCATTTATTTTATAAAATAGTAACTGGATATAAATAGCAAAAAGTAAATCCAGTTTGCATTGTTCAGAATCTTGGTTATCGGACTTCCTTCAGGCAGGCCCTGATTAAATGTTATCAATACCGTGGCATTGATGAGAATGTAACCAGTCTAATGGAGATCTGTGTTGGAACAACCTAGAATTGATTGGTGCAATTTTAAAAGCGTTCCTAGTTGAAATGATAACAATAAGCAGTTTTCAAAGGACGTTTTTGATAAAATTAACTGATGTCCTATTTTAAGTGGTTGACATAACTGTGCTCCTACTCAGACCCTGATGAATAAACAAATGAATTCCATGTGCACACCACAGTATGAAGACATTCCTTTTTATTGTCAGCATATTGAAATTAAGTGATAGAAAATGGTAGAAACAAATTTATATCAATTCCAAAGTCGCAGCTTAACTGGGTCCAGCTTTTCCCTAATATAATTTGTATGTACAGAAAGTAAAACAGCCCTTTACACTTTTGACTTTTATTTGAACCCTTATGATTAGCAGGTTTGTGAAAGAATAGTCCCATATGTAGGGGTTTAGTAATTATAATTTCCTCCATCTTTTAAAATGCACTCAGTTTTGAGAAACTGATATATAGTATGACAATACCCACTCTACAAAAGGCAAGAACATTCAGATGGTATCGAGCATTTCTACGCTTTCAAATGTTTGGCATCTGTAGAAATTCCATCCAAATAACTAGCTCATTTTTTAGAAAGTATTTTCATAGAGCTGAGCCTGAGAATATGCTTGTAATTACTTATGTATATTCCTGAGAACATGGGTGAAATTTAAATTGAGTTGAATCCTAAACATGTTAAGGATGTTTGTTATTTAAAGAATCTGCTTATTTTTAAAGAAATATATACTTTTTTAAAATGAGGAAAATTGATATTCATTATAACTTTTTGCAAATATAAATTTATTTCATAAGTAGAATAGATTTTTAAAACAATCTTGGATTCCTTAGGATTCTTTTGATTATTTCCTTACATTTTTACAATAGTTATTTTAATCCTCATATTGAAATTATAATAAGCTATGTAAGAACTCTGGTATCTGGTATCTACAGATATACAAAGGCTTCATGTTTGCCACTGTGGAATTCTGCATTTCTAACCCTCATTACCTCTGAGTGGACTCTGGCTAAACTTGAATCTGGGGCTTTGAACGAGTCCGCAGAAGTGCAATGCAGCCCTTTCTTATTCAGGAAGGATTCATCAGTCTTATTATCCTCCTCCTCCTCATCATTCATCATCACTTGCTGGAAAATCCTGACAGTCAAGGAGAGACCACTTGCTCATTATGCCGCACTCTCTATGTGTACACTGTCCTTTCCAAAAATGTTGGCTTATAACGGTTGGATGAGTAAGCAAGTTCAAACAGAAAAAACCACCCGCGGCACGAGGCCCTGAGTCCTTTCCTCTCCGAGGAGACAGTTCCTGAAGCCGCTTTTTGGGCGGGTGCTGGACCCCAGGCACAGGTGGTGCCTCGGGTCACCGGCCAGCATGGCACCCCCTTGGCATAGCCGCCTCCACGGCCTTCACCAAGGATCTGCGTCTACCTTTCAGTGAGACCCGGTGATTCTGCACACCATAAAGGTTAGAAGCAGTCATTAAGTGAAAGTGAAAGTGAAGTCACTCAGTCGTGTCCGACTCTTTGTGACCCCATGGACTGCAGCCCACCAGGCTCCTCCATCCATGGGATTCTCCAGGCAAGAATACTGGAGTGGGGTGCCATTTCCTTCTCCAGAGGATCTTCCTGACCCAGGAATCGAACCCAGGTCTCCCACATTGCAGGCAGACGCTTTAACCTCTGCACCACCAGTGGCTTCCTGTTAGATGACTTAAACTTGCCCTGTGACGTCTGGATGTGGTCCGCATCCTCTTAGCTCTCTCCTCCCATAAGACAAAGGGAATTACTGCTCTGCATTTCGCTTATCCACTGGTCCCACGGGAAATGCACACACTTTACTCCAACTCTTACTGTGAATAATCTACCTGCACTTCTGCTCTCCAAGCACTTAACTCCTTTTACTCTGCCCCTTCCCGACCTCAGCATCTAGGCCTCTGCGTTCTACCTTCAAGGCCGATCAGTCGCACGTTCTGTTCAGACCACCATCAAGACTGTCATGCTTGGCTACAGCTGACCTAAAAGCTGAGAATGAAGGATTTAGCGATGATTTTTTAAATAATAACAGGAAGCTCAAAGGGGTCTAAACATATACACGCACACGCGTATACACATGTCCACGTGTAAAGGCACACGCACGCAGCACAGCCAGGGCAGGAGTGCTGGGGGCTGGGCAGTGCCCTAGGACGCCAGTCCAGTTTGTCTGGATGTTCTGTCCTGGTCTCGCGCTGGCTGCCTTGGACTCAGGGTTTTTCCTCAGCCCCCAGGGAGAGTCTTCCCAACGCAGTGACCGAAGACGCCGATGGCCAGGGTTACTGTGTGACGTAGTTCTGTGCCTATTTCTGCTGCCCCAGAGCGTATGTGTGTTGGCAAGTTCTAGCCTTTAAGAGAACGGGTCGGTGGACTGTGCGGAGCCGCCTCAGGCCTTCACTTTGTCTGCAACCCTGGATTTTTGAACTGAAGGCAATGCAGGTGAAGAGAGCATGAGGCCTTGCAGAGGTGAGTGTTCGGGGACTGGCTGGCCAAAGAGGGCGGTCTGCGAGAGCACGGATCATGACTACCCTCATCAGTCATCAGACTTAGGAGGGGACATTTGATGCCATGGTGACTGGAGACAGGCCACGGGAAACCACAGGGCTTCCAGCTCCCACACCCAGAGCGATGAGGGTGAGAACTCCGCAGAAGATCTGGGTTCAGGAGAGACAGGTCAGCTCAGGGGCCTTCACAGGCAGGGGCAGGGGGGTGACAGTGAAGGGTATTCCCTCCCTCCTTTGGGTGGGCTTCCTGCTGGCCAAGAGAACCTCGCCAAGTCTAGGGTGTGTGAAGCAGAAAGCCGGTGGGAGGCTGGTGATAGTGTGGATTTGCTGTTTATCTGCTAGGTTGCCTAACGGCACCTTGCTTATTTTATGCAAAATATAATTCTCTATGTGGTCAAGCCATTGCAAGTTGTATGTCTTGGTCCATGTAACCAAAGTGAAAGAAAGGAAAGAAAGAAAGTGAAAGTCTCTCAGTAGTGTCTGACCCTTTGTGGCCCCATGTTCTATATAGTCCAGGAATTCTCCAGGCCAAAGTACTGGAGTGGGTAACCATTCCCTTCTCCAGGAGACCTTCCCAACCCAGAGACTGAACCCAGGCCTCCTGCATTGCTGGTGAATCTTTACCAGCTGAGCTACCAGGGAAGCCCCCATGTAACCAAACTCAACCTTAATACATGTTACTTTATCAGTGAAATAACCTACCACACTAACAGCGCTATTGCTGTTAACCTGGGCGATTCTCTTCATAAATTCACCTTCCTTGTATCTTCCTTCACCAAGAACCTGAGATATCTTCATTTTAGAGACAACACTATTTCTGTGCTTTCTGTGTCTTTATGTGGAAAACCCTATATGTTTTTCTTGTTGTTGAGTTACTTGATACAATCACGTCAAATTGCACTGGAACTAGTATCAGTGTTTCAAGAGCTTCCAGGAACCCCACGATGGACCGGGACATCTGGGCTCTGACAGCGGGCCCTTAATCTAGGACAACTCTTTCATTTTCAAACTGAGCTTCTGCTTAACATCACACTTTGGAAAAAATGAAAGAATTTCACTGCTTAATAAAGATTGAAAATTACTAATCTATGCTGATGCTCTCACCTTCATAGGAATGCATCCAAAAAAGTTATTGGAAGTCCATTTTTCTTAAGATCACACAGCCTGTTAAGTGGTAGATTTGAGGCCTGACTCAAGGTTTTGGATGTTTGCAACTGTACTCTTCCCACTAGACTCCTAATTTCTTATGGTAACCTTTTAAATATAACTATGTAAACAAGATGAACATACAGGCTTATTTTATAAAAAACAAGAGTCGAATATCTGAGTGGATGTTGGTGGCTGGGCCACACCTCTCACAGAGCAGCAGGAGGTGAAGGCCTTGCCGTCCGTGAGCCGGAGCTTCGGGGCCTGGGCATCTCAGACAATAGGAGGCTGACGGGGAGCAAGCCCCCGTGGTCTCCAGAGCTTGCTAGGACCCCTGGACACTGACATCCGGTGGAGTGAGTTTTCAAGCTGAGGATATCTGGGAAGTCTCAGTGGTGACTGATGGTCAACAAAATTCATCTGTCCTACATGTATTCAGTATTTTCTGTTAGTCTATTTCTTAATGTATTCAACAATCTGTGTAAGCACGTTGGCCCTGTGGGGCCCAGCCTCTCTGAGACGGGACGGTGTGCGTCAGGCGAGGGTCAGGGCAGCGAGCGGCCAGCTGCCGTGTGGCCTGCTTTAGTGCAGGTACCCAGTACCCTCAGCCTGCCTTTGTTGCTATGGTACCACTGTTGCTTGGTCCTTTCTGCCAAGTGGAGCTGTAGCTGGCGTTCAGCTTCAGTCTTTCTGCTGACCGGAGGGCTTCAACCTAGGGGTTTTATAGCCAGTTATTCCTTTGCTTGCAAGCAGTTTTCTCTCCTGAATCTTTTTCTTAAACAATATAAACAGCTACTTATTGTGCTGCGTCAATGGCTAATCTTCACTAATTCATATCTGAAAGTACCTTATGATACAGTATATTAAAAAAAAAATTTGTTGAACACCACCAGTGATCTGAAAACACCTTTCCATTGGGTTTCACTGAAAAATCATTTATTTTGATGTAAGGGAGTAAATCAGGACAGTCCTCACACCCCACTTGCCTCCTAAGTGTTTGGAGACTCTCCGTGGGTCTGTTTGTACACATTTCATGTAAACAGAGAGACAAATACAGCACCCCTTCTCTTTCTCTCTCTTGTCTCCTTTCTTTCTGTCTCTGAATCTTTTATACACTTGAAAATAAAACACTTCAGTTCAGTTGCTAGCTGTGTCTGACTCGTTGTGACCCCATGGACTGCAGCACGCCAGGTTTCCTTGTCTGTCACCAACTCCCAGAGTTTGCTCAAACTCATGTCTATCAAGTAGGTGATGCCATCCAACCATCTCATCCTCTGTGATCCCCTTTTCCTCCCGCCTTCAATCTTTCCCAGGATCAGGGTCTTTTCAAATGAGTCAGCTGTTCCCATCAGGTGGCCAAAGTATTCAGCTTCAGCATCAGTCCTTCCAATGAACATTCAGGACTGATTTTCTTTAGGATGGACTGGTTGGATCTCCCTACTGTCCAAGAGACTCTCAAGAGTCTTCTCAAACACCACAGTTGAAAAGCTTCAATTCTTCAGCATTCACCTTTCTTTGTAGCCAAACTCTCACATCCATATATGACTACTGGAAAAACCATAGCTTTGACTAGACAGACATTTGTTGGCAAAGTAATGTCTCTGCTTTTTAGTATGCTATCTAGGTTGGTCATAGCTTTTCTTCCAAGAATAAGCGTCTTTTAATTTCATGGCTGCAGTCACCATCTGCAGTGATTTTGGAGCCCAAGAAAATAGTCTGTCACGGTTTCCACTGTTTCCTCATCTATTTGCCATTAAATGATGGGACTAGATGCCATGATCTTAGTTTTCTGAATGTTGAGTTTTTAGCCATCTTTTCACTCTCTTTCACTTTCATCAAGAGGCTCTTCAGTTCCTCTTTGCTTTCTGCCATAAGGGTGGTGTTATCTGCCTATCTGAGGTTGATATTGATATTTCTTGTGGAAATCTTGATTCCAGCTTGTGCTTCATCCAGCCAGGCGTTTCACATGATGCATTCTGCATGTAAGTTAAATAAGCAGGTGACAGTATGCAGCTTTGAGGGACTCCGTTCCCGATCTGGAACCATCCTGTTGTTCCTTGTCCAGTTCTACTGTTGCTTCCTGACCTCATACAGATCTCTCAGGAGGCAGGTCAGGTGGTCTGGTATTCCCATCTCTTGGAGAATTTTCCAGTTTGTTGTGATCCATAGAATTAAAAGCTTTGGCGCAGTCAATAAAGCAGAAGGAGGTGTTTTTCTGGAACTCTCTTGCTTTTTTGATGACCCAGCAGATGTTGGCAATTTGATCTCTGGTCCCTCTGCCTTTTCTAAATCCAGTTTGAACATCTGAAAGTTCATGGTTCACATACTACTGAAGCCTGGCTTAGATAATTTTGAGCATTACTTTGCTAACATGTGAGATGAGTACAATTGTGCAGTAGTTTGAACATTCTTTGGCATTGCCTTTCTTTGGAATTGAAATAAAAACTGAACTTTTCCAGACCTGTGACTACTGCTGAGTTTTCCAAATTTGCTGGCATATTGAGTGAAGCACTTTACCAGCATCATCTCTTAGGATTTGAAATAGTTCAGCTGGAATTCCATCACCAAATAGCTCCAGAAAAAATGAAGAGGCCAAGTCAAAGCAAAAACAGAGTCCAGCTGTGGATGTGACTGGTGATGGAAGTAAAGTCTGATGCTGTAAAGAACAATATGCATAGGAACCTGGAATGTTAGGCCCATGAATCAAGGTAAATTGGAAGTGGTCAAACAGGACAGCAAGAATGAACACTGCCATTTTAGGAATCAGTGAACTAAAATGGACTGGAATGGGTGAATTTAACTCAGATGACCATTATATCTACTACTGTGGGCAAGAATCCCTTAGAAGAAATGGAGTAGCCATCATGGTCAAGAAAAGAGTCTGAAATGCAGTACTTGGATGCAATCTCAAAAACAACAGAATGGTCTCTGTTCATCTCCAAGGCAAACCGTTCACTATCATGATGATCCAAGTCTATGCCCCGACCGCTAATGCCAAAGAAGCTGAAGTTGAATGGTATGAAGACTTATAAGAGCTTCTAGAACTAAGAACAACAACAAAAAAGAAAACATGAATCTTTTATTTTGTCTAAGAGTTTCTCCTGAACACTTCTTGCTTATCCACACATCAGTGTTTTCCCTTGGCAGGTGGTGACTCAGCATCTGATTGGAAATCCATATTGAATGACATTGACCATTTGATTGAAGAACCTATCTTCAATGTACAAGATTTCCTCTACTAGAGGCTAAAACATCTCCTTTGTTATTGTTTAGTCATTAAGTCATGTCCAACTCTTTTGCAATCCCATGGACAGTAGCCCACCAGGCGCCTCTGTCCATGGGGTTTCCCAGGCAAGCATACTACGGTGGGTCGCTGTTTTCTCCTCCGGGGCATCTTCCCCACCCAGGGATCGAAACCCTGTCTCCTCCATCGGCAGGTGGATTCCTTACCATTGAGCCACAAGGAAAGCCCTAAAACACCCCGTTAGACGATTCAATAAAAATTTCCACATAATGAAATGGAAACACAGCAATTGCTTTCACTAATAATTGATGATATAATTCTGTGGGTTTCAGTTCAGTTCAGTCACTCAGTCGTGTCTGACTCTTTGCGAGCCCATGAATTGCAGCATGCCAGGCCTCCCTGTCCATCACCAACTCCCGGAGTTCACTCAGACTCACGTCCATCGAGTCC
>SJXQ01001558.1:697695-781885 GCA_006408695.1 Aepyceros melampus | reverse complement strand
GCCACCTCATGCGAGGAGTTGACTCATTGGAAAAGACTGATGCTGGGAGGGATTGGGGGCAGGAGGAGAAGGGGACAACTGAGGATAAGATGGCTGGGTGGCCTCACAGACCTGATGGACATGAGTCTGAGTGAACTCCGGGAGTTGGTGATGGACAGGGAGGCCTGGCTGCAATTCATGGGATCGCAAAGAGTCGGACACAACTGAGCGACTGAACTGAACTGAATCTGTCACTTTCCCTTCTGAAACTGATGTGAGTTTTAAAATACTTAGGGCATGTGAAGCACCTAAGAGTGTGTAGTTCATGGTAGATCTCTTCGTCAATCCCTACCTCACTCTCAAAATTTTAAATAGGAGACATAAGGATAAAGTGAGGAAAACTGAAACCTGATTATGAAGGATCCTGAATGTATGGTTAAGGTCCAATTTTTAGACAATGGGGATTCATGGGAGATTATAGGGATGTGATAAGCATAAGATAATTTTTGAAGATTCAGTTCAGTTCAGTCGCTCAGTCATGTCCAACTCTGCAACCCCGTGAATCGCAGCACGCCAGGCCTCCCTGTCCATCACCAACTCCCGGAGTTTACCCAAACTCATGTCCAGCGAGTCAGTGATGCCATCCAGCCATCTCATCCTCGTTTGTCCCCTTCTCCTCCTGCCCCTAATCCCTCCCAGCATCAGGGTCTTTTCCAATGATTCAACTCTTCGCATGAGGTGGCCAAAGTATTGGAGTTTCAGCTTTATCATCATTCCTTCCAATGAACACCCAGGACTGATCTCCTTAGGATGGACTGGTTGGATCTCTGGCAGTCCAAGGAACTCTCAAGCGTCTTCTCCAACACCACAGTTCAAAAGCATCAATTCTTCAGTGCTCAGCTTTCTTTATAGCCCAACTCTCACATCTGTACATGACTACTGGAAAAGCCATAGCCTTGACTAGACGGACCTTTGTTGGCAAAGTAAAGTTTCTGCTTTTTAATATGCCATCTAGGTTTGTAATAGCTTTCCTTCCAAGGAGTAGCGTCTTTTAATCTCATGGCTGCAGTTACCATCTGCAGTGATTTTGAAGCCCCCCAAACTGAAGTCAGCTACTGTTTCCACTGTTTCCCCATCTATTTCCCATGAAGTGATGGGACTGGATGTCATGATCTTAGTTTTCTAAATGTTGAGCTTGAAGCCAAGTTTTTCACTCTTCTTTTTCGCTTTCATCAAGAGGCTCTTTAGCTCTTCTTCACTTTCTGCCATAGGGGTGGTGTCATCTGCATATCTGAGGTTATTGATATTTCTCCCTGCAATTTTGATTCCAGCTTGTGCTTCATTTAGCCCAGTGTTTCTCAGTAGGGTAATTGTTAAATAATGCATTTAAAATTTTTTAACGCATATGCAAAGTAATTTGAAGTCCCTACAAGATTTGTGAATCTGCTGTTGATTGTTTCCTTTTATTTGTTTTATCTTCTGTAGATTCTGAATATACGGATTTTAAAAAACCGTGTCATGATGCCTTTCTATTCATTTTTTCTTTACAAATCTAAGAAAAAATCATAGAAGCATAATTGTTCCCTAAGATCCCGTGGCACTTCATGTAGACAATGGTACACTCTGGAATGTGTTGCTCCTATTTGCTATTTTCCTTATTCATGTTTGGAAACAAAATATTTATATATGCCCCAAAGTTTTAAATGTTCCCTGCTTGTCTTCATGCAGTGTATGTTGCCAAGCTATTCCAAAGTGAACATGGCAATTTCTTTTACGAATTACTTTGTGTTCCTGCTATTAATCTAATAGAGATATGGAAATGGAAGAAAGAGAAGAAGCTGCTTCTCTGGCAATAAGGAACAATTCTGAGGCCATGGATCCGGTTCCAAATTCCAAATTTCTTCATACGGTTTGGCTAAACAATTGAAGTTGAGAGTAGACTCTGAATCTATATCTCTTAGAAATTAGAATCATATCCAATCCCTTTTTCTTCTGACTAGTTTGCCAGTTAGTGATAAGAAGATGTAAAACAAATGAGATGAAAACAAAACAGATTTTAAAAAAAATGATTGTGAGTTTAAGAGCTTGTAAAATATTATGGATAATCTAGAATCTAGTTGAATAAAAAAAACAAATACAATTCTTAGAAATATAGGATATCAACTTTTTTAAAACCAAAAAAAAACAGTGGAATATCCAGGAAGATAAGATAAGAAGGGTGAGTTTGATGCCTTCATGCCAAGAGGCAAAGTCATTTATTCTTTAGTCTGAGCTGTTTTTCGGTTGTGAAGATGGTTATGAACAATCCATCCAAACCTTTTCGCCTAATTCCTCTCTTTACCAGTTGCAGGTGTCTGTGCGAGGGGGTAGTGTGGATGAAATGAGGGAAGATAGATGACTCTCCAGACCTTCATACGTTTCCACGACCTTTATTGTAGTATTTTGGCTCTAATGCTAATGATAAAAGAAATGTTTTAAGTTCTGGGTAAACAGTCTCTTAACTACTCAAACTACTCAGAAGAACATTTGGAAATTAGAAAAAAAAAAAAAAAGGAAATATTTTTCTCTGTTAATTTTGATCTTATAAGTGACTGAGTTTCCTTTTCTCTAAGAGAAAAAAGTCCAGTAGATGCTGGCTGGATTTTAAACTCCATTTCACTCTGATATATTCATCGGTATATTCTACTGTTTTTGGCACTTGGCAGGGTCTCAATAAATATTTGCAAAGTTTCACTGAATTAATTGAGTAAAAGATAAAGTATACTCTTTCAGAAACCAAAATAATTTTGAAATCTTGATAGTTTTATCTAAGCACGTCATTCAGTCTGTTCACAGATCAACTGAAAAGGGGGAACTAGAGAAGGGAAGTCAAAAAATAATCCACTGACTGATACACAATCTGGGGATATCTTTGTGGTCCCCTTTTCCTGTCACTTGTGGGAAATAGCACCAGCATCTAAATCAATCAGTGCACATGAAGATAATGGGGATGACAGAACAGCCATTTCTCTTGGCTCCTGTTACGATCTGAACTGACATCAGTTGCTGTAACCCTCTTGGCCTGTCTCCCCTACTTGACTCAGTCTGCCCAGAGAAGAGACAACCCTTGCAGTGGTGCTTTTGGGAAATAAACCACTGCTGTGTAGCTGGGAGCCAGCCAATCACAGGAAGCACACACTCTGGTCCACTCCTTCTCCCTCTAAGCTGTGCAGAGGCAAGTCCTGAGGTGGGAGCTGTGCAGTAGCTGGTGGGTGGGTCCGTCTGATTCTGGAGTGCATTTTTAGGAAGTCCACTGTCGTCATGCACCTAAGCCATGCTCTTCTTTATTACCTTTATCAATAACGAGGATGACATTTCAGTCTCCTTCTGTCATGTCTCCCCTTTCATTATTTTCAAACTTGGTTGGGAAGAATGCTGTATTTTGGTCTCCTCATAAGGCACTTATACTGGCTTCAGCAACTCTACAAATCATGCTTTGCACTTGATTATCTGATGTGTATGCATTCATTTATTGATTCATCCATTCATTCAGAAATAGTTCTTAAACTCTTAAAATATACCAAGAACTATGGTAAATCCTTGAATATATTTGTCACTTCCACTGTATAATCATAAGGGATTTGATTTAGGTCATACCTGAATAGTCTAGTGGTTTTCCCCACTTTCTTCAATTTAAGTCTGAATTTTGCAATAAAGAGTTCATGATCTGAGCTGCAGTCAGCTTCCAGTCTTGTTTTTCCTGACTGTATAGAGCTTCTCCATCTTTGGCTGCAGAGAATATAATCAATTGGATTTCAATATTGACCATCTGGTGATGTCTATGTGTAGCGTCTTCTCTTGTGTGGTTGGAAGAGGGTGTTTGCATTCTTTTGGCAAAACTCTATTAGCCTTTGGCCTGCTTCATTCTGTACTCCAAGGCCAAAGTTGCCTGTTACTCCAGGTGTTTCTTGACTTCCTACTTTTGCATTCCAGTCCCCTATAATGAAAAGAACATCTTTTTTGGGTGTTAGTTCTAGAAGGTCTTGTAGGTCTTGTTCTAGGTGAGAGTTTGTAAGAATGTGATTTAGCAGCACTTCTGCTTGCTTTCGGTTTTCCTTTCTTTTTTTTTCTCTTGGCAATCTTGACATTTTGTAAGATGAGAAGTAAAGGAGAAATTATCTTTTCTTGTGTTAATGAAGATGATGAAGAAAAAGAAGATGATGCTTGCTAATGTTGATTAAATTCTTGCTATGAACTGCCACTAGGCTAAAATGCTTCTGTGCATTAGCTCATAAATAGTATTCTTTTACATTTTATATATGAGAAAGCTAAGATTCCAGGGGTAAAATAACTTGCCCCAGCGTGTACAGCCAGCCATCAGAGGACTGGGACTATCTGATGGTTTCCAGCCCGTCTGACCTCAACTTCCATTCTGGTGACCTGTGCTTATGAAAAGCTTCATGGCATGTTGCCAAGCACTTTCTTACACAGCATCTCACTAGGACTTTAGCAGGATACTTAGGTTAACCTTCAATTCATTCCAAACAAAGTAGCTATTCTCATTTAACAGAATCATGCTCAAGGAAATAGTTTGTGACATATTTTGAAGTCATAAAATATATTGCTCTTTATTTGTACCTGGATTACAGATTTAGTGCTTTCTTGATCAAATTTTAACAGTCAGATGTCTTCACCTTACCATCAAATAGGTACATATAGAATGAATTTTAATGTTAACTTTAATAAGAAGATACTCTCAGTTCAGTTCAGTTGCTCAGTTGTGTCTGACTCTGTGACCCCATGGACTGCAGCATGCCAGGCTTCTCTGTCCATCACCAACTCCCAGAGTTTACTTGAACTCATGTCCATCGAGTTGATGATGCCATTCAACCATCTCATCCTCTGTTGTCCCCTTCTCCTTCCACCCTCAATCTTTCCCAGCATCAGGGTCTTTTCAAATGAGTCAGCTCTTCGCATCAGGTGGCCAAAGTATTGGAGCTTCAGCTTCAGCATCAGTCCTTCCAATGAATATTCAGGACTGATTTCCTTTAGGATGGACTGGTTGGATCTCCTTGCAGTCCAAGGGACTCTTGAGAGTTTTCTCCAACACCACAGTTCAAAAGCATCAATTCTTTGGTACTCAGCCTTCTTTTAGTCCAACTCTCACATCCGTATATGATTACTGGAAAACCTATAGCCTTGACTAGACAGACCTTTGTTGACAAAGTAATGTCTCTGATTTTTGGTATGATGTCTAGTTTGGTCATAGCTTTTCCTCCAAGGAGCAGAAGTCTTTTAATTTCATGGCTGCAATCACCATCTGCAGTGATTTGGGAGACCAGAAAAATAAAGTCAGCCACTGTTTCCATTGTTTCCATATCAAGAGGCTCTTTAGTTCTTCCTCGCTTTCTGCCATAAGGGTGGTGTCATCTGCATAGCTGAGGTTATTGATATTTCTCCCGGCAATCTTGATTCCAGCTTGTGCTTCATGTAGCCCAGATTTCTCATGATGTACTCGGCATATAAGTTAAATAAGCAGGGTGACAATATACAGCCTTGACGTACTCTTTTCCCAATTCGGAACCAATCTGCTGTTCCATGTACAGTTCTAACTGTTGCTTCTTGACCTGCATACAGATTTCTCAGGAGGCAGAGCAGGTGGTATGATATTACCATCTCTTTAATAATTTTCCACAGTTTGTTGTGATCCACACGGTCAAAGGCTTTGGCATAGTCAATAAAGCAGTAGATGTTTTTCTGGACCTCTCTTGCTTTTTCAATGATCCAACGGTTGTTGGCAATTTGATCTCTGGTTCCTCTGCCTTTTCTTAATCCAGCTTGAACATTTGGAAATTCACGTACTATTGAAGCCTGGCTTAAAGAATTTTGAGCATTACTTTACTAGCATGTGAGATGAGTGCAATTGTGTGGTAGTTGGAGCATTCTTTGGCATTGCCTTTCTTTGGATTGAAATGAAAATAGACCTTTTCCAGTCCTGTGGCCACTGCTGAGTTTTCCAGATTTGCTGGCAAATTGAGTGCAGCACTTTCACAGCATCATCTTTTAAGCTTTGAAATAGCTTGACTGGAATTCTATCACCTCCTCTAGCTTTGTTTGCAGTGATGCTTCCTAAGACCCTCTTGACTTTGCATTACAAAATATCTGACTCTAGTTAGTGATCACACCATTGTGGTTATCTGGGTCATGAAGATCTTTTCTGTATAGTTCTTCTGTGGATTCTTCTTCTGTGAATAGACACTGTACAAAATATAATTTTATATGTTGTAGAAGATACTCCACAAAATATAATTTAAATGTCTCAGCTGAAGATATTGTCGATTTTTCTTTTGCTAAGGATTATTCATTTAGCATTCAAAAAGTACTAAGTGTTTAGCGTGTGTTATACACTACTCCTTTTAAAAGTATGGAGGATAACAACAACTCATTCAGACTTGCTCACACAGAGCCCATCTCAGTCTATCATACAGAGGTCCTCAATATCTGCTTTCAGGACAAATAAATCCAGTGAAAGAAAGCAAAAGAAGTACACTGTCCAAGCCCAAGCTTCAAATTACTTAAATTAAATCATTTTTCTACCATAAACTTACTAGTTCTATTCTTTGGAAATCTTCAAATCAGATTTTTTCACCCCACCCCTCTTGATAACATAAAGGCAATCATGTGGCTTTACATGCACTTACTATTAGCTCAGAGAAATAAGTAGTTATCTATTAATATTTATCCCAGATGTGAGTGCTTCGACATTTATGTTAGCATTACTTACCCCAAACCTCTCAATTTTAAACAGAAACTCCAAAGAGCCATAATGAACAACTTGTCATTCTGAGTGAGTGGACTTGTGATACTTACAAAGGTGATTCCAAACCACCCAGCAAGTTCTGGTTGGGATCAGTCCTACAGCCGGAAATTGCAGACCTGTAGCCTGCCTTGCCCCCAGAGGTAGGCTGTGTCTCTCAGAGGGCAAGGGCTCTGGTTCCACCAAGCCTCACTCCCTGCCCCCACTCTCACCTCCCCATCACATGGTGACACCTCCCTGGGCAGAATGGCCAGAAGAGAGGGCTGGCAGAGTGCCTGCATTCCTTCCCTGGCAATAGAGCAAAAGTAACAGCTTTACCACTAAGCTTTAAGGAGTTCCCGTTTGTTCTACTGTTATCGCACTTTCTGTGTCCTGATTACTGCCTGAGAGAAAATGTAGCGATCAGTTCTTGTTTCAGCTGCCAAGATTCCTCATTGCTTAGGCAAAGGAAGGAAAAATGGCACAAGTACTTAAAATTATCCAAACGCCACAGAATACTATACTTTCTGGCCAGAAATAAAGAGTATGTGGGTAAACCTATTCCCAAAGTGCCAGGTACATCCCTTTGAAGTGAAGTGAAGTCGCTCAGTTGTGTCCGACTTTTTGCGACCCCGTGGACTGTAGCCTGCCAGACTCCTCCGTCCATGGAATTCTCCAGGTAAGAATACTGGAGTGGGTTGCCATTTCCTTCTCCAGGGGATCTTCCCGACCCAGGAATCGATCCCATGTCTTCTGCATTGCAGGCAGACGCTTTAACCTCTGAGCCACCAGGGAAGCCTGGATAGTAATTGGACAATTCTAGCAAATATCATGCTGAAAGAGTTTTCCCTTTCTGGCTTAATTTTGAGGTTTTATTTAAAAGACAATCAAATATTAAGCTTTATGTGATTTTAGTCTAGTAGTAGTAGTAAATGTACTAAGCAGAGATAGAAAAGATAAACTTAAAGATAGCCTAGATTTCATTCCAGAAAACTCTTCCAAATTAAACTCTTAAAATTACCTAAGAGAAGCTAATTGATTGTATTTCAACCTTCCTTTCCTCCTCCAGCTCTCTTATAGGCTAATGATTTAAATGAGTTAAAAATTGAATATTCGAGTGAATAAAATCTTCATTTTAGGGGTTATTTACAAGGAAGTGTGGTTTGTGTATCCTTCTCATGGAAAAATATTTATTTATCTAACTCTACTCCAAGTAATTCCCACTAAACTTGATTTCATTAAGAGGTCTAGGACTTACCTGCTGGTCCAGCTCCATGCTCCCAGTACAGGTCATATGAGTTCGATCTCTGGTCAGGGAATTAAGATCCTGCGTCCCGTGAAGTGCTGTGCCTCACCTCCCCTCCCAAATAAAAAAGTTCTAAAAGGTAACGTCTCCCTACAAATCTTTCCTTTTGACGGTATAGAATCTTCATATATTATTTAACTAAAAATACATTGACAGAGTTAGGACTCTGGGTCCAGTATATCAGGGAAAAACAGCCTTTTATGTGTTCTTAAAATGGTTCTATACTGATTTGTGTTTGTGACAGTTACCTAGATTATGGAAATTTATGGGTTTAAGCAGATTTTTCTTTTCAGTATTTCTGTTCTCCCAACTATACACTGTTGATAATGTTAAAGCTAAAAAGCCTTCTTCCTGGGAATACACCATGGAATAGCCATGTTTTGAATTTATACATTAAGTTCTTAATGTGAGCAGATGAGTTGACCAATATATGCTATGGAAAGGTGAAGCATCTAGAAATAGAAATATAAGAAACAAATCTTCCATGGTTCCAAGAACATCTAGGTGGAATAAATTTATGCATCAGTGAGTGTAAAAGCCACAGTTATCTGTGGCTTTCCCCTCATATTGTACATACTCTAAAATGTATGTCCACTAAGGTTTGAATCTGTTAGGATGTTTTGAAACACAACTGTTAAATTAACTTAAACCATAGAGAAAGTCATTGACTCAGATAACTAGGCATCATGGATTCACTGGGCTTCAGTTCTTGGACTCAGATGGGTTTCATCTCTGAGCTCTGTTGAACATAGGCGTCATTGTACGGACTGTTGTCCCCATAACTGCAGGACAGCTGCTGCTGCTGTCAGGGCTATATGCTCTTTTCTTCCACTTTCCATATTAAAACAGATTTGCTTCATGAAGCATCCTCTAAGGACAAAGAAGCTTTTTCCCTGGAAGTCTCTGGCAGAAACTGTGAGTCCCATCAGTCTGATGTTGGTCGCATGCTCATCTTAGAACCAATCTCAGAAAAGGTATGTAATAACATTTGACCCATCAGCCCACTGAGGGACAGGGGCTGTTTCAGAAAAGGGTGGATATCTAAACAATATCACAATCTGCTGGAAAATGAGAAAAGAAAATGAGTGTTGTAAGCCACAAGTAACTTCCACTCCAGAGTTCCCGGGAGGAACAAGGCAGACAGTAAGTATTTACTAAATCCAGTATGACCACTAACACACAGTAAGATTGCATGTTGAAGCATCAAATGTTAAAAGATCTACTTATAAGAAGTGATACCACACAGGGCCCTGTGGGGCTCCTGGGTACAAACCTTTCTGTGTCCCCCATTCCTTTGGTTACAGGACATAGTCTTCATTCAGCCTCCATGACCTTCCCTTAGTTCCAAGGGCAGATTCAAGCTGTTGCTAATTAGAGAAGGGAGGGGATGTGAGACTAGGGAGAAATAGTCAAGAGTAGCCTTGGGGCAATGTCCTGGCTCCTCATCAAGGAATACATGCAACAGAATCTTTGAGCTATTTTGGAGATACTGAAAACCCATCCAGGTGGGAGAAGTTAACAATTAACAATGGCATGCTGCCCACAAAGATGTAGACCTCAGACCAGTTGGACCTGAAGATTGATGATGCTGACTCCTACATACCTCACCACCAACCCATCAGAAGAATGTCCACAAGCTGATCACCTCTTCTTTGAACCATTACTGTAAAATTTCTATCTTCTCCAAGTTGGGACAGTTTTTAAAGTCACAATCCCACTGTATTCCCCTTTTCCTGGCAAAGTAATAAAGCTATCTTTTTCTACTTCACCCACAATTCTGTCTCCAGGGTTCGATTTGACACTGGTGTATAAAGAAGCTGAAATTTTAGCCCCAGAAGTACTGACCTTGATTTTCCAAGACCTCAAGGCTTACAGTGTGTCTGTCAGCCTGTTCCTGGTCCAGACTGCCGGAAGGAAATGCACAGACCAGTAAAGAGATTGGAGCATGAGAGAGTACCCCTAGAGTTCTTTTTCCTTCACTTCTCAAGGAGAGGAGAGATCATAGTTACAATTTGTCTGCAAAAATGGTAAGTAACTCAGCAATGATTGTGTGACTGCTCAGCTCACAAATACCATTTGAGTCCAAACTTTATGCATCACAGCTACATATGATGACTCTTAATGGATGTGAAACTTAGAAAGACAATGAGATGGTTAATACCGTCTTCCGGCATCTCAAATGGGATATTTGAGTCTGAGCAAGGTGAGAGATTCAAAAACTAGCCCTTTTTTTGGAGAGAAAAGTATGTTTCAAATTTCTTTCTTTCTTTCTTTTCTTCAATATAGCAAGACAAAAGGCTTGGTAGATTTGATTATGGAGTTTGAGGAAAGGGATATCTGATCAAGTAGGAATAGGAAGTTAGGAAAGCTTGACCCCTTGGATCCTGCTGATGGTCGGAAAGAGAGAGACAAACACCTAGAAAGCAGGTAGTCAGCCTTGACCTCCAGGGCCTGCAAAGTGATGGAGACGGGCGAGGGAAGGGGCAATTTCAAAGTGAGGAGAAACCACAGAGACTGTCCTGCTTCCTGTTTGGGATGCTGGCAGGAGGCTCCCTCATTGGACCTAGGAAATCTCAGCTCTATCCTGGACTGGTATATTAGTTTCCTGGGGCTGCTAAAACAAAACACTACAAACTGGGAGGCTTCAGACAATGGGTATTCATTGTCTCACAGTTCTGGAAGCTAGACGTCCAGAATTAAGGCATTGGCAGAGCCATGCTCCCTCTGAAACCTGCACATGAGAAAATTCCTTGCTTTTTGCTACCTTCTAGCTGTTGCCAACATCTCTTGGCATTTGCTGGTTTCCAGCTGCAGCATTTCAGTCTCTGCCTCTATCATCATATGGCTTTCTTCCCTTATGTGCCTATATCTCTGTGTCTCTTCTTAGAACACCAGACATGTTGAATTAAGGGCTCACCCTATTCCTTCTTCCACTGTGACTCAGTGGTAAAGAATCCATCTGCAATGCAGGATATGCAAGAGACACCAATTTGATCCCTGGGTCTGGAAGATCCCCTGGAGGAGGAAATGGCAACCCATTCCAGTATTCTTGCCAGGAAAATCCCATGGACAGAGGAGCCTGGCAGACTACAGTCCATAACGTTGCAGAGTTGGACACAACTGAGCAACTAAGCACATTAATCCTGTGTGACTGCATCTTAGCTTAAGTAATCACATCTGAAACAACCATATTTCCAGCAAGGTCACATTCTGAGGTCCTGAGGGTTAGGACTTCAAATATCTTTTTTAGGGAGGATGCAATTCAAGCCTTAACAACTGAACAAAAGAAAGTCAAAGTGGTACAGATTAGACAAAGACATGCATTTGGCTTTGTTCCCAGATGAGACCACTGGGTTGACCTAAATCTCCAAATCTCCACCCCTTTTCCTACTGTACTCTGCCATCTTACCTCACATACACTACTCTCCAAGGAAAGGGAGCTGGTGAGGAGCATCAGACCAGTCACAGAGAAATCTAGAAGACATTTTCTTTATACCTATTAATAGTAAGGGAACCTACACATATTTTTCATTATGTAATGACCAGGTCATTCTACAGACCCTAAATGTTTATATATTCTGATGTGATTGTACACATGGACATGAACTTGAGCAAACTCTGGGAGACAGTGGAGGACTGAGAAGCCTGGCGTGTTGCAGTCTGAGCAACTGAATAACAAGTTTACTGTGAATGTATCTGTGCAGCTATAAATAGACAGGCCTTTGCTAGGTTTCTGAAAGCCTGGTAGACTTTGGTGGGTGTGGAATTAAGGGCTAGTGAGAGCTTTCATGCAGACTCTACTCCACAGTTCTAGACATTATAGTAATTTGCTAGTTTACAGAGGACTTTTGAGAGTGGTGAATATCTGTCTTAAACTCCTTTTTATATACAGACACACAATTCTACAATTTATTCCATGATAGATATCATTTCTATAAACATTGTGATATGGTGCTGCTGTGTTTGAAATTTCTGAGCTGAGTTGATTCAAATGAAATAATATCTGGAAGTCTCTAAAAGCATAAGAACCTACCAAGCATACGAGCCTGGGGTACAAACAAGGTGCAAAATACAGAACACCTATTCCATATCTTGGCTCTCATCCATTGAAATCAAGAATTCTGCCCAGAAGGGATGGTCTTTAACAACTTCTGTCTTTCTCCTGGTCCCTGAGGCCACCTGGCTTGCTAGCTACTCTGATAACCTGGGTGAGCACCCCAGCTACACTTGGTGAGCCCATGTGCCATTAATGCAACTACTGCTGCTCCTTCACCCTTTTTACACAAGCATCATCTCCGAAGTTCCTCCTCGGAAAGCAATTTGCTTGCTGCTCTGAAGCCCTTCCTATGCTCTCATACTATCCATTACACAAATCTGTTATTTTACTTAACCAGCTATATTATAATTATGTCATATTTGATTTTCTCCAAGGCTGGATAACAAGTTCCTCAAGACACGGGGACTGTGTCTTTCATCTCCTTTTTGTAGTGCTTTTTCTGGTATGTAGAATGAGATAAATTAATGAAGGAAAGAATAAATGAAGAAAAGTTTTGGTGATTTTTGGTGTTGGTCCCTGTTACTCATTTGGATCAAGGGAGAGAGTTAGCTGTGAGAAAAGAGCTCAGGTCATTAATTTTATGTCTCAGGTTTCCCCTTCTGCAACTTGCCAGTCTTTCCTTGAGCTCATAAGAAAATGTTCTGTATTTTGACATTGGTCTTTTTCATATGATTTTCACTGAAATTGTATAAATTCTCATTCTTTAAGATGAAGTGAGAAAATTCCAGAAACTTGAGGTGGCTTGGAAACTGCTCAAAGGGATTTTCAGGCCTGAGTCAAGGCTACTTTGTATGTGCCCTGAAAGTTCTGGGTTTCCTGATGCTTCTGGAATTGTGAGAAGTCTGCACCTGCCCTTCCCTTTTCCACAAACAGCTGCTTGAATCCTGGCAGAATAAGTTGTTTTCAGTGTGCCTCAGGCAGGTTGTTTTAACTTTCTGAATCTTAATCTTACCTTTAAATTGTGAGAAATGACACTTACTGTCTAGAAGACATTTTCTTTATACCTATTTATAGTAAGGGAACCTGCACTTATTTTAAGTAATCGCATATGAAAACAACCATATTTCGAGCAAGGTCACATTCTGAGGTCCTAAGGGTTCTAGTTAGAACTAGAAATAATGTATAGACAGTGTGTCTGGCAAAGTTTGGCATATATAGTTGGTGTTATTTGTTTAATATCCCTACTTAGCATCTTACAAATCTCTTTCTCTTTCCTTCTTTGGTTAGTTTAAGTTGAACACATGGCATAGCCCCTGTGACTTCTGATTTGAGTGTCTACAAAGTGTGGTAAATTTTAGATTCTTAAAATCCTTAGTGAACCCAGGTTATTTATATATAGAGAAAAATATCTCTCCCATTTTATAAATATATATATGTATATATATATTTTATTTTCTCAGTTATTTGTATAAATAAAGCTGAGCACAAAAGAATTGATCCTTTTGAACTGTGGTGGTCTTCTCCAACACCAACTTGGTATTGGAGAAGACTCTTGAGAGTCTCTTGAACTGCAAGGAGATCAGTCCATCCTAAAGGAAATCAGTCCTGAATATTCATTGGAAGGATGGATGCTGAAGCTGAAACTCCAATACTTTGGCCACCTGATGTGAAGAACTGACTCATTGGAAAAGATCCTGATGCTGGGAAAGATTGAAGGCAGGAGGAGAAGGAGATGACAGAGGATGAGGTGATTTTCGCATCACCGACTCAGTGGACATGAGTTTGAGCGAGCTCTGGGAGTTGGTGATGGACAGAGAAGCCTGGCATGCTGCAGTCCATGAGGTCACAAAGAGTTGGAAACAACTGAGCGACTGAACTGAACTGATAGATATTTCCCCCCTCTAGTGTAAAGTACAGAAGAAATAGACATAAGCATCATTAGTTAGAAACTAATACCTAACTTGGCAGCCCACTCCAGTATTCTTGCCTGGAAAATCCATGGACCCAGAGCCTGGTAGCCTACCATCCATGGGGTCGCAAAGAGTCGGACACAACTGAGCAACTTCACTTCACTTCACTTCAATACCTAACTTATTAGCTAAGTTTCTGGCTTCAAAAAGTAGACTGGAAAGATAATCAGTATAGTTATAAGTAACCTGGCCTGCTTTTATTTATGAGGCTTGACATATCACCCCAATTTGCCAAATATAGGATTTCCTGACAACTGAAATTCAAACTCTTCCTGTGGAAAGTGGTCATGCTTAGTAAAGCTGTCAGCCCGTGGAAGGTATATGTCTTTTCAGTATTGACATTTTTGCCTGCCAGCAATAGAATGGAAATAAAACCTACAGGTTTTGACCATTAGGCAGCCTCCTGGGCCTCCACGAAGTTACTGATATTTTCTTAGATAAAGAAGTAAGATGAATATGTTCAAACACAACTAATTTTGTATCGACTTGGCTAGTCCACAATATCCAGATATTTGTTTAACACTAGTATGGGTGCTGATGTGAAGATGTTTTTTTGGAAAGAGATTAACATTTAGATGAGTAGATTTTGAGTAAAGCATTTTACCCTCCATATTGTCAGTGGGCCTCATCTAAAAATCAATTGGAAGCCTTGAGAGAAAAAAAAAGACAGACTTACCCCGAAGAAGGCGGACTTCTGCCAGCAGACTGCCTTTGGACTTGAGCTGCAATATCAATTATTCCCCAGGTCTCCAGCATGCATGCCTACCCTGCAGATTTTGAATTTTCTGGTCTCTACAATCTCACGAGCCAATTACTTAACATAAATCATATATTTATTACTTTATGATAAAATAGATCATATGTATTTATGCCAAATCCCTCCTCAAGGACCCTCCAGCCAGCCATGAGTTGGAGTCATTGAAGCCAGTGATTGTTCCTTCAAGGTACTTTGCCTGCCTGGCTGGTCACATAGCCATCAGTCACACCGGTACTCAATTCCACCTCCTGTCCACGGGCCCCCTCCCTGAACCTGTGACATCTCTTGTTCTAGGACTCTTTACAGTGCATGTGTCTTGAGAGAGCTCTGTGGTGGGTGCTCCCAGGGCAGCCCCAAACTGCTGTTCTGGGAGGCAAAACAGGGTCAGTGTTGGGGCCCATATGTATATGCTGCTGCTGCTGCTGCTCAGTCACTTCAGTCAGGTCTGACTCTGTGCAACCCCATGGACGGGAGCCCACCAGGCTCCCCCGTCCCTGGATGCTCCAGGCAAGAATACTGGAGTGGATTGCCATGTCCTTCCAATGCTGAAAGTGGAAAGTGAAAATGAAAGTGAAGTCGCTCAGTGGAGTCCGACCCTTAGCGACCTCATGGACTGCAGCCTACCAGGCTCCTCCGTCCATGGGATTTCCCAGGCAAGAGTACTGGGTGGGGTGCCATTGCCTTCTCCACCGTGTGTGTGTGTGTATATATAAGCTGCTGCTGCTGCTGTTAAGTCCCATCAGTCGTGCCCGACTCTGTGCGACCCCATAGACGGCAGCCCACCAGGCCCCGCCATCCCTGGGATTCTCCAGGCAAGAACACTGGAGTGGGTTGCCATTTCCTTCTCCAAAGCATGAAGTGAAAAGTGAAAGTGAAGTTGCTCAGTCGTGTCTGACTCTTAGCAACCCCATGGACTGCAGCCCACTAGGCTCCTCCGTTCATGGGATTTTCCAGGCAAGAGTACTGGAGTGGGGTGCCATCGCCTTCTCCGGTGTGTATATATATATATATATATATATATACAAATGTTCTATTTCTCTGGAGAATTCTAATCGAGTCTTTACACATCTCCCTTTGAAAGCTTAGAAGAGTCCATTTCTCGAGTTCCTTGGCCCAGTATGTGTCTTAGAAGTGCTGAATCTGGCCTATACAAGAGAAGGCATGTGAAATTCACCAAGGTGGTAGGACATATGATTCTCTGGGTCCTATCTTAGGAGAGTTGTTGAAGACACACCTGATTTAGTGTAGAGTTCCTGAAGAATCATTCAGTTCAGTTGCTCAGTTGTGTGTGACTCTTTAAGACCCCACGGACTGCAGCACACCAGGCCTCCCTGTCCATCACCAACTCCCAGAGTTTCCCCAAACTAATGTCCATTGGTGATGCCATCCAACCATCTCATCCTCTGTCATCCCCTTCTCCTCCTGCCCTCAATCTTTCCTAGCATCAAGGCCTTTTCAAATAAGTCAGCCCTTTGAATCAGATGGCCAAAGGATTGGAGTTTCAGCTTCAACATCAGTCCTTCCAATGAACACTCAGGACTGATCTCTTTTAGGATGGACTGGTTAGACTCCTTGCAGTCCAAAGGACTCTCAAGAGTCTTCTCCAAAACCACAGTTCAAAAGCATCAATTCTTCGGTGCTCAGCTTTCTTCACAGTCCAACTCTCACATCCATACATGACTACTGGAAAAACCATAGCCTTGACTAGACAGACCTTTGTTGGCAAAGTAATGTCCCTGCTTTTTAATATGCCATCTAGGTTGGTCATAGCTTTCCTTCCAAGGAGTAAGTGTCTTTTAATTTCATGGCTGCAATCACCATCTGCTATGAGTTTGGAGCCAAAAAATAAAGTCATCCAGTTTCCCCATCTATTTGCCATGAAGTGATGGGACTAGATGCCATGATCTTAGTTTTCTGAATGTTGAGCTTTAAGCCAACTTTTTTACTCTCCTCTTCCACTTTCATCAAGAGGCTCTTCAGTTCTTCACTTTCTGCCATAAGGGTGGTGTCATCTGAATATCTGAGGTTATTGATATTTCTTCCGGCAATCTTGATTCCAGCTTGTGCTTCATCCAGCCCAGCATTTCTCATGATGTATTCTGCAAATAAGTTAAAAAAGCAAGGTGACAATACACAGCCTTGATGTACTCCTTTTCCTATTTGGAACCAGTCTGTTGTTCCATGTCCAGTTCTAGCTGTTGCTTCCTCACCTGCATACAGGTTTCTAGAGAGGCAGTTCAGGTGGTCTGGTATTCCTGTCTCTTTCAGAATTTTCCAGTTTATTGTGATCCACACAGTCAAAGGCTTTTTCATAGTCAATAAAGCAGAAATAAATGTTTTTCTGGAACTCTCTTGCTTTTTCGATTATCCAGCAGATGTTGGCAATTTGATCTCTGGTTCCTCTGCCTTTTCTAAAACCAGCTTGAACATCTGGAAGTTCATGGTTCACGTACTGCTGAAGCCTGGCTTGAAGAATTTTGAGCATTACTTTGCTAGCGTGTGACATGAGTGCAATTGTGTGGTAGTTTGAGCATTCTTTGTCATTGCCTTTCTTTGGGATTGGAATGAAAACAGACCTTTTCCAGTCCTGGGCCTCGGCTGCGTTTTCCAAATTTGCTTGAATATTGAGTGCAGCACTTTCACAGCATCATCTTTTAGGATTTGAAATAGCCCAACTGGAATTCCATCACCTCCACTAGCTTTGTTCGTAGTGATACTTCCTAAGGCCCACTTGACGTCACATTCCAGAATGTCTGGCTCCAAGTGAGTGATCACACCATCGTGATTATCTGGGTCATGAAGATATTTTTTTGTATAATTCTTCTGTGTATTCTTGCCACCTCTTTTTAATATCTTCTACTTCTATTGGGTCCATACCATTTCTATCCTTTATTGAGCCCATCTTTACATGAATGTTCCCTTGGTGTCTCTAATTTTCTTAAAGAGATCTCTAGTCTTTCCCATTCTATTATTTCCCACTATTTCTTTGCACTGACCATTGAGGAAGGCTTTCTCATCACTCCTTGCTATTCTTTGGAACTCTGCATTCAAATGGGTATACCTTTCCTTTTCTCCTTTACTTTTGGCTTCTCTTCTTTTCACAGCTATTTGTAAGGTCTCCTCAGACAGCCATTTTGCTTTTTTGCATTTCTTTTTGTTGGCGATGGTCTTGCTCCCTGTCTCCTGTACATTGTCACAAACCTCCATCCATAATTAATCAGGCACTCTGTCTATCAGATCTAATCCCTTAAATCTATTTCTCACTTCCACTATATAAATCATACGGGATTTGATTTAGGTCATACCTGAATGGTCTAGTGGTTTCCCCCACTTTCTTCAATTTAAGTCTGAATTTGGCAATAAGAAGTTCATGAATCAAGACCCCAAAGCAGATATTCCTTGAAGTCTCTAGGGAAGGAGAACTTCAGAGACTATCTTGGAACTAACTCTGGTTGCAGAGTTGTACTCTGAACTATAACATTTTGCCTGCTAAGATCTGAAGACAGAATCTTCCCTGACTCTGGAATTTGTTCTTAACCATTTTTTAGCTTTGTTTTTAACTTTTAAATATTTAGCCATAGGCTATTTATTTGTATTCTTGGCCATCTGTACAGTTATTAAAACAGTAAAAGAATTTGTGACTCAAATAAAGGTTTAGATTAGTTGATTACTCAGTCCCCTGCCAACTCTGATTCTACAAGTAGTTGCTAGAGGCAGAGACTATGGTCAGACTCTCTCTAGAGAGCTCAAAAAAAAAAAAAAAACAAAAAAAGAGGAACAACCTCAAGCCATTCGGGTAAGGATGATTTGACCTTAGTCCAAGTTTCCTTTGGTTAGACCTTCTACTTGGACACTGCTTTTCTGAAAAGCTTCAAAACCACTAAGGGCTGAAACACATTTGGGACCATAGATGTGGTTGCTTAATGAGGTTTGAGCCTCACCGATCTTGCTTGGCTTCCAGCTCAATAATTCATTTAAGAAATATGGATGCATCTTGAAAATTAAATTTATAGACCTGATTGAGATTTGTTTATCTTTGGGGTACACAGATAAAAGAAGATCAGAATGAACTATGGCATGATAGTGGGGTATCTTTTAAAGGATAAACAACATAACAGTTGAGAAAATAGTGGGCTTGTTTCCTGAAAGGAAGTGTAGTATATCCATAAAGAATGTACTAATTATATTTCTAGGACACTCACTTTGGCTTTTGGGGCATTTTAGGTAGCTTCTCAAGATTCCCTACCATATAAATTCTACAAAAAAGAATAAACAAACTAGAATTTGAAATCAAGCAGTCATTGTAGTGGAACATCTCTGGCTATGCCCTACCTTAAAGACACAGACAGGTCTTCACTTCAGAAAGTCATATGTGACAGAGATTAAGTGGCCTTGAATTCAGATGGGTTATCAAACTTTGTTTTTTATAGATTCTCTTGCAGAAGAATTAGTTAAAATTCTATGTCCCAGAAATTAAGACGACCTTTTATTGTGAACAAGGATGGACATGAACATTGGAAGGAATGTTGGAAGGAAAAAGCAGTAAGTTCTATAAAATAAAACTAACTGTGAGGAAAGAAAGCATCCAACCTAGTGACCAAAGTTCAAGATGTAGGAAGGATTGTGGCACAGCAGTCACTTCTGTCAGAATTTCCTCAGGATTCAGCCAGACTGGACTGATGTCAGCCTTGTGGAATATGACATGAGATCTGCAACTTTGGAGCCTCTCTATTGGGTACCACAGTGGCACCCCACTCCAGTGCTCTTGCCTGGAAAACCCCATGGACGGAGGAGCCTGGTGGGCTGCAGTCCATGGGGTCACTAAGAGTCGGACATGACCAAGCGACTTCACTTTGACTTTTCACTTTCATGCACTGGAGAAGGAAATGGCAACCCACTCCAGTGTTCTTGCCTGGAGAATCCCAGGGACGGCAGAGCCTGGTGGGCTGCTGTCTACGGGGTCACACAGAGTCAGACATGACTGAAGCGACTTAGCAGCAGCAGTAGCACTAGCAAAGCTTCAACTAACAATGGCCTTGCTACAAAGAAATGTTAGACTTTATAGGACCCATCTTCAACAGTGAAAGTGTGTGATATTGAAAAATACCTGGCTGAAGTGGTCCAGTTAGACTCTCAGAGAGTAGAAGCTACTTGGGATAAAGTCAATCCCTAGAGTTCTTGGATAACAGAATTAAGTAGGAGACTTGAGAATTGATGCAAATGGGAGAAAATGGACAGTACTAATAATAGCTCATGTTGGAGGAGAGGGCAAAATAAGAAAAAAAGAGAAAACAGTGTAAACATATATTGTGACTATATTTGTACTGAGTATAGAAAGTAGGTTATATCTTTTATTTAATGTACAGCTTCCAAGAGGGTCCACTTTCCTGGTCTCAAAAAGGGCTGCCATATCTCCATTTGCAAGGCCATTACATTTCTCTCTGATACTTTACTGAAGAGGAACACAAACAGACGCACAGTTGATTTTTTCAAGCAAGACTGACTTTTCAAAGCCCATTTCTATTAGTCAGTGTACCAAGAGGAATCACAACCTTCTATTCAAAGCTTTCACACAAGAACTCAATTTCAGAATTGAACATCACTGTATAAAATGAGTAAGAAATCACCAAATAAAAATAAGGCACCATAGCTCATTGAGAAGAAATAAAGGCCTAATGGTCTATACAATTTAGTTTGTCTTCTAATTCAGTTCAGTTGCTGACTCTTTGCAACCCCATGAACTGCAGCACGCCAGGTTTCCCTGTCCCTCACCAAGCCTGTAGCTTGCTCAAACTCATGTCCATTGAGTCAGTGGTGCCATCCAACCATTTCATCTTTTGTCGTGCCCTTCTCCTCCTGCCTGTAATCTTTCCCAGCATCAGGGTCTTTTCTAGTGAGTCAGTTCTTCACATCAAGTGGCCAAAGTATTGGAGTTTCAGCTTCAGCATCAGTCTTTCCAATGAATATTCAGGACTGATTTCCTCTAGGATTGACTAATTGCTAACTTCTGATTACTAATTTAAATAATCTACCAGTCTATCTTCTCATTCATAGTAAAGTGGAAAAAATTCACTATCTTTCTACTCATTCTGAATCAATTCTTATAATTCAGTCAGCTAAGCAGTGTTATTATTAATGTGCCTATAAAATTTGAGAAGCCAGGGTCCCCAGCAGTCCAGATGTTCTGATATTCTCAATGCTGGGCTCCTTCTACCAGGGGAACCATGGTCCTAACTATAGTTGGATATGAGGTAAGCCTTTAGAAAGATACAATGTAAATGTTAGAAAATAGGGGAAAAGAATTTTGGTCAAGAGATCCAAATTGTTCTTCAGCCTAATTTGAAGTGTAAAGAAGTTGTAAGGGGTTTAAACATCCTGAAGAAGTGATCATTCCAATGATTCACTTTGAGCACTAAAAAATGATAAAGAGCAGCAAGTATGCTAATTCTAAATAACAATAGAATACAAGTTCATTTTAAGGACTTTCAATGTGTTGTGAACTGTGCCTAGTTTACAAATATATGTATATATTTAAATATATATGTGTGTATGTATTATATATATGTAATTGTCCCAAACTAATCAGCAGTAAAAGCAGCCCATGCCCTTAATCAAGAAAAGACTCTTGTTTTTGCCTTTTTACGTATGGTCCATAGAAAAAGGAAGAGTGTTTTTTTTCCTGCCTTTATATCTATAAGAAAGCTGATATGGAACCTCATTCACAACTTGTATCTAAGAAACACTAAATGAATTGCTGTTCTTTTGCATAAAATCACATAAAACAAAAAATCTGTTTTCTAATCTTACTCAAGATTGCTCTAACCTGCTCGTGGTTCTTTATCTACTAGATTCTAGACAGTTTTTCTAAAGTTTAGTCGTTCACTGGCACCCTTCATTATTTTTGCCAGTCGCATAGTACCAAAACTATTCAGTTCAGTTCAGTCACTCAGTCGTGTCCAACTCTTTGTGACCCCACAGACAGAAGCATGCCAGGCTTCCCTATCCATCACCAACTCAACAACCTAAACTACTATTTTTCTGTAAATCAGTTTTTTAATATATCAATTAATAAAAGGAAATTTTATACCAGTGTGTAAAACAAATCAAAGGAAACAATAAAAATAAATACACAGAAATTTTCATGATAGAAAGTCATGAAACTCATTGCATTCTAGTTAAATAAATATTGAGAAAGTTGTAGCCTGAAACCTGCTCTCTTTTTATTAAAAAAGAAAAAAAAAAGAAAACAGATTCGGAAGTTCTAGTTCTAAAAGACACCTACACCATTTTGAGACTTATTCTTTGATGTAATCAGAAAGCTTGAAAGATAATTGAAAAGAATCTCACTTTGTGACCAACTGTTGTTTCATGCCACATGAATGTGCCATTTAAAATACTCTCTCCCAGATGTCCCTGGTGGTCCAGTGGCTAAGACTCTGCCCTCCCAATACAAGGGGCCGGGGTTCCATCCTTGGCCAGGGAACTGGATCACACATGTGCCACTGTGTTTGCATCCTGCAATGAAGATCAAAGATCCCACTTGCGGCAACTAAGACCTATATTTCTATAAATATAGAAAGTAAAATAAAATCCTCTCTCCTACTGTAACCAGCAAGTGCCTTACCTTTTGACAATCATAGATATGAGCCTATTACCTATTAACTTGAAGTACTGGTTACTTAAACTATAAACTCATTCTCGTTACTATGGTTACCCTTGGTTAGGTACCAATTTCTGCAGATTTCTGAGATTTTTCAAAGTGCATAGCAGGTTTAAAGTTGATCCAATTAGGGTACTTTTCATGTAATGGGAAAAGAAGTACATACACTGTAATGGGGCTTTAAAGTTGGTTGAAAGCAGAGTCCTGCTCTAAGAGCCCCAGGCACTTTTCTCTGTCCACATAAATGCTGCCCCAGGTTTAAGGCCAGGATCTCAAGCTTTATGTGCCTCAGTGTCATCTAAGAAGCTGCAATGTCACTCTTACATACTCCGAGTTGGAAGGTCTAGAGTGAGGCATCTGGTGATTGTGATGTAAGAGGATGTAGAAGAATGTGATGTAGAATGATACCTGAAAAACCCAGGAGAAGGGAAAAGTATGTTCTGATTGGGAGTTAGTAGCAGAAGGGAGTCAGATGGAAGGGATGAACTGGTGCTCTGAGTATAGGTCCAAGTGATGCCTCAGGGGAAGATATAAAGAGGATTTGAGAGGTGGAATTAGGGACAAATATGGTCTTGCCTTTGAAGTGAGCTTCAAAATCTTTTACTACTGTGAGAAGAAATCAGAGTAAAGTGTCTTAAGGGACTCAAGGTATCCAGGTGCCATTGTACACCATTCTGTAAGCCTCCTTGAACTAAAAATAGCTCAGGATAAAGGAATAGGTTATATTCTACAGAGATCTGAAGATAAACATGGTTTAGGTTAGTATTTGGAAGAGAAGAGAAAGTGTTTAGTGAGAAGGCTATCACTTTATCCTAAAGTTTCTGTATTTCCTTCAAGTTTAGTGTAGATTTACAAATAATACAACGATTGTGCTGGGTGCTTTATATATTAGAGCCTACTATCAGCCCAAAGGTAAGTGCTGCAATTCCAGAGTAAGGGATAAAGAACCTGAGATTACGAGTGATAAATAACTTGTCCAAAGTTTCAAAACTGCCTCTCTTTATGATTATCTCTGAAAACCCTTTCCTAGTGATTAATTTGGATTCAGGTATCTGTTTGAATATTAGCTCCATCTTTAGTGGAAGCAGCATAATTGGGTAGGTGAAAGCAGACTTGGCTTGGCTTCTCATCTCAGTTGGATGAGTCACCCCTTCCAAACCAAGGGGATGTGGCTCAATAATTCCCTCCATGGGGAAGAAGTTCATTCAAACAAGAGGAGATTAAAAAAAAAAAAAAAAAAGCACACTTGTTGATGAGATCATTCTTATAAACACAATAGGACATTTGAGTGCTGTAATGTCCTGCTTGGCAACGGTGTCGTCAACTTTAGACCAGCCTCACCCACTTCCTATGCCAATGATGACCAAGCCCAACCCACATGAGGGCCCCTTTGGATAGATAAACTTCACCTGCTTCTCCTTTATGCTCTCCGTGGGTCTCACTTCCATTATGTTATTCTCCTGGTCTGAGCCACAACTGGTTTGATATTTTCCCTCTTCTCACTGGTTCTTGCCTCTCCTGGTGGCTTGCCCAGGAAGGCCAGGTCCCTGGGCTTCTTAAGTGAATGTTCATGAATTACAACAACGTCCTGCATGTCATTCACTCCTTCACTTATCCATTCACTGACTGGCTGCTGGTTAGTACCAGACTAGGGTCAGATGGTCAGGATATCACCGTGAACCTCATTCCTGCCTTTAGGGAGTTTGCAGTCTAATGAGAAATATTAAATAAGCAATAACAATGGCATTATGGGAGCTATGAAAGAGGAGGCTGTGAGATCCAGGGCAGTGTAAGCCAAGACCTGAATACTGCATAGTAAAAGTTAACCAGATGGGAAGGTTTATAGGAGGAGAATGCTTGCAGATGGCAATAACAGGGTAAGGTGTCTGTGAGGGATGCATAGAGTGCAATTTTACCAACTGTCATGATTTCAATCACCATCAATATGCTAACGAGTTCCCCAAATCCATTTCCAGCTCATATGTCTCTCATCACATTTATGCTGAAAGATTCCATAGGAAGCTTTGGTATATATATTAATCTTTCTCTAAGATAGGAGTAGGTATAAGAGTTGGAAAGAGAACTGTGAGTGGAAAGATAGGTGGTAAGGTTTTCATACCATTTGTCTCAGTCAACCTTGATAAATGGATTTCGTAGCAGATACACTGTGATAGGCCTTACAAATAGCTGTGAAAAGAAGAGAAGCAAAAAGCAAAGGAGAAAAGAAAAGATATAAGCATCTGAATGCAGAGTTCCAAAGAATAGCAAGAAGAGTTAAGAAAGCCTTCCTCAGTGATTAATGCAAAGAAATAGAGGAAAACAACAGAATGGGAAAGACTAGAGATCTCTTCAAGAAAATTAGAGATACCAAGGGAACATTTCATGCAAAGATGGGCTCAATAAAGGACAGAAATGGTATGGACCTAACAGAAGTAGAAGATATTAAGAAGAGGTGGCAGGAATACACAGGAGAACTACACAAAAAAGATCTTCACGACCCAGATAATCACAATGCTGTGATCACTCACCTAGAGCCAGACATCCTGGAATGTGAAGTCAAGTGGGCCTTAGAAAGCATCACTATGAACAAAGCTAGTGGAGGTGATGGAATTCCAGTTGAGCTATTTCAAATCCTGAAAGAGGATGCTGTGAAAGTGCTGCACTCAATATGCCAGCAAATTTGGAAAACTCAGCAGTGACCACAGGACTGGAAAAGGTCCGTTTTCATTCCAATCCAAAGAAAGGCAATGCCAAAGAATGCTCAAACTACTGCACAATTGCACTCATCTCACATGCTAGTAAAGTAATGCTCAAAATTTTCCAAGCCAGGCTTCAGCAGTACGTGAACTGTGAACTTCCAGATGTTCAAGCTGGTTTTAGAAAGGCAGAGGAACCAGAGATCAAATTGCCAACATCTGCTGGATCATCGAAAAAGCAAGAGAGTTCCAGAAAAACATTTATTTCTGCTTTATTGACTATGCCAAAGCCTTTGACTGTGTGAATCACAATAAATTGGAAAATTCTGAAAGAGACAGGAATACCAGACCACCTGATCTGCCTCTTGAGAAACATATATGCAGATCAGGAAGCAACAGTTAGAACTGGACATGGAACAACAGACTGGTTCCAAATAGGAAAAGGAGTACGTCAAGGCTGTATATTGTCACCCTGTTTATTTAACTTCTATGCAGAGTACATCATGAGAAACACTGGGCTGGAAGAAGCACTGGTCCCATCACTTCATGGGAAATAGATGAGGAAACAGTGGAAACAGTGTCAGACTTTATTTTTTGGGGCTCCAAAATCACTGCAGATGGTGACTGCAGCCATGAAATTAAAAGACGCTTACTCCTTGGAAGAAAAGTTATGACCAATCTAGATAGCATATTGAAAAGCAGAGACATCACTTTGCCAGCAATGGTCCGTCTAGTCAAGGCTATGATTTTTCCTGTGGTCATGTATGGATGTGAGAGTTGGACTGTGAAGAAAGCTGAGTGCGGAAGAATTGATGCTTTTGAACTGTGGTGTTGGAGAAGACTCTTGAGAGTCCCTTGGACTGCAAGGAGATCTAACCAGTCCATTCTGAAGGAGATCAGCCCTGGGATTTCTTTGGAGGGAATGATGCTAAAGCTGAAGCTCCAGTACTTTGGCCACCTCATGCAAAGAGTTGACTCATTGGAAAAGACCCTGATGCTGGGAGGGATTGGGGGCAGGAGGAGAAAGGGACGACCGAGGATGAGATGGCTGGATGGCATCACTGACTCCATGGGCGTGAGTCTGGGTGAACTCCGGGAGTTGGTGATGGACAGGGAAGCCTGGCGTGCTGCGATTCATGGGGTCACAAAGAGTCGGACATGACTGAGCAACTGAACTAAACTGAACTGACACTGACAGATTGCATTTCTTGAGCCATCCAGTGTCATATCTTAGCCACCTTCTTCTGTCATATTTATTTCTGACCACAGATTTTAGAATATTTCTGCTGTTTGTGTTCTTTTCTTCCCCTCTTTAGCCATATACAGCTCAACCAAGGGGCTTGGTAACCCTGAGTTTTCAACCTTTTCCTGTCCCTGGCTGAATTTTCATCTGGACACCTTATCCTGTTATGTTCAGATGGCCTTCCTTATCCTAGAAAATTCTCAAGTTCTTCCCTTTTCATGTAGGATTGTGAGATTGTTTCTTCCTAACTCATGTTTTTAACTTTTAGGGAAGGACCTAAATACATGGAAAGTCTTTGTATCATCTTTATCCCCATGATTCCTTGCATCAGGATGAACTTGTGTTTGTTCAGTCAAAACTTCTAGTTCTTCGATCATTTTGGCTAGTGGTTCTGTCTTACTTTTTAAAAAGATCTTTTTATTCATATTGACATATCACCTATAATATTATTTAATTTTTTCTTTCTTACACTTAAATTCATTTTTAAAGAAAATAGCATTATTACAGCTTCCCAAGTGGCTTAATGGTAAAGCGTCTGCCTGCTGATACAGAAGACGTGGGTTCGATCCCTGGGTGGGAATGATCCTTTGGAGAAGGAAATGGCCACCCACTCTAGTATTCTTGCCTGGGAAATCTATAAACAGAGGAGCCTGGCAGGCTACAGTCCATGGGGTTGCCAAAGAGTCAGACACGACTTAGTGACTAAAACAGCAACAAGCATCATGATAAATGAAAAATTTAGAAATAAATTTTTCTTGCAAGAAATAACTTAAAAACAAATACAATGAAAACAAAGTGACATTTAATTTAAGCTACATTTAAAAACTGTGAGCTAGAGTGTTATGTTATGTGATGAAATACTAATAACTGTTAGAAAGATGATAAAAACAATTTAGCACCTAAGTCTAACTTCCTCCTTGCTGTGATGTTATTCTGTGCAGTGTCCTTTGTTCTTTGTGACCCCAGATCAGGTGCTCACTTGGTTGTGTATTCCACCTTTCAGGAAACACTGGTCTGGGCCATGTCCTCACAGCTGGGCTGTGAATGCATGTGTTTGAAGCAGACTTCTGTTCACTTCAGGCTGGCATAAAGTGGGAGCCCAATTAAGATCTCCCTTAGAGCAAAATATGGAACATTTTGAGCAAAATACACAGAATAAAAAGAAGGCCTTTAAGTGGATGGAGAGTAGAGCAAACATATGTGTTGGGTTGTCTGAGACAGACCTGGTTTAGTGCCCCCTTTCATCTTGAAAAGTGTTGCAGATTGGATGATAAATTATATTAATATATTCACCCTAATTAAGTGCCTTAAATATCACACTCACATAATGAATATGGGCTTCAGAATACATTACCTCTTTATTCAGTTTAAAAGCTAATGGCAAAGAAGAGAAAGTCCAAACCAAGCTGGGGACTCACATGAGCTTTATGGTTTTCCAATATGTTAATAGTTATTAGCACTTTCTGGCACTCTTCAACTTTCCTTTTCTTTAGCTGTTCTTTCCACATCTTTGTGTAATTTCCCATTTTGTATAACATGCTGTTTTGGACTTTCAGTCAAAACATTTACATTCTGGTAGAAGAAAAAAGCATGTCATAAAAACATAAAGCCTGATTGGTGAAACTTAAACCATGAATTTTCCCCTATCATTTATTAATTATTTTATATTTGTTAAAGATTAACTAAAGACTAAGAGGAGAAGAAATCCAAACATGATGAAAATGCCACTTCCCTTCCCCCTTTCCAAAAATTTCTGAGTTGCCAAAACACCAAAAATGTCTCGCACAAATTTTGAAAACTTAAGGGGAAGTTTCCACCCACCAGGAGTCCTTCAGTTCAAATCTGCTACAAATTACTCTGCTAGGCTTAGATCCTTGAAGACTAATCTCTCCGGTAGAGATGCTCCCAGTCCAATGGGTGATAGTTATGTAAGTAAGCATCACAAGGCAGTGTGATAAGGTTATTAGAGAAGCTTCCTGCCAGCCTTTATGCTACCTTTCTCAGAATTTTAGGGCCATTTAACCCCACTTTAACCCTGTATAGTCAAAGCTATGGTTTTTCTAGTAGTCATGTATGGATGTGAGAGTTGAAACATAAAGAGGACTGAGCACCAAAGAATTGATGCTTTTGAACTGTGGAGTTGGAGAAGACTCTTGAGAGTCCCTTAGACAGCTAGGAGATCAAACTAGTCAATCCTAAAGGAAATTAATACTGAATATTCATTGGAAGATGCTGAATCTGAAGCTTCAATATTCTGGCAACCTGAGAAGAGCTGATTCATTGGAAAAGACCCTGATGCTGGGAAAGATTGAAGGCGGGAGGAGAAGGGAATGACAGAGGATGAGATGGTTAGATGCATCACCAACTCAATGGACAGGAGTTTGAGTAAACTCTGGGAGTTGGTGATGGACAAGGAAGCCTGGCGTGCTGCAGTCCATGGGGCTGCAGAGTCAGACATGACTGAGTGAGCAACAACAACCCCGCTTCTGGACTGGGGCTCTGAAGAATGCCCAACTAGTTGCTGTTTCACTAATCTCTCTAAGCTTTTGTGACACAAAAATAAACAGAAAATGTTAAAAAATTAATTAGTCCTACTCTAAGCTGTATTCATTAACTTTCTCTCCAAAGATCAAAGGCGAGTGGTATTTGATGGATCCCCAGTCTGAATCCTTTCCTCAAGGACCTGTCTCCATGAAGCTGCTTAGAACAGTGAGGGTAAAATCACGCAGCAAGTGACCGTCCTAGGACATTGACTCATAGGAAGTGAGTTATCCTAAGTCTAGAGATGGGTTCATAGAGTGGAAGAGGCCAACTGAGGATGCCCTAATGAGGTTCTTATTTCTTTCTCCATTTTTTTCTTTTTGGTTGCACTATGTAGCAAGTGGGATCTTAGTTCCCTGGCCAGGGATTGAACCCATGGTCCCTACAGTGGAAGCTCAGATTCTTAACCACTGGACCACCAGGGAAGTCCATGTCCTTCCTTCATTGATCCATACTAAAGTTGAGAAATCCATAATCCATAAATTTTGGGTGGCAAAAAAATCATTTCCCTAGTCCATCCACTGGGTCATTGAATGAATTTTTGTTTCATTAGACAACTCAGACACCAAGTGTTTGTGCTGTTCTTCCCCATTCCTTTTCCTAAATATATTTCCTACAAAGTACTGGTTTTGTGCTCACTGTATCTTTTCATAAAGACGCAATCCATGTGCAGTATTTCTCCCTTCAAGAAAACGGTCTTAAGTTCTATTTATATTAACTGAAAACAAATACTGATTACAGAAAGATGCCCTGGACATGCAAATGATTTTCTAAATGACTGGCAGCATCCTAGAAGAGGATAGACTGTTTAAAAATATATATATATATATATATATTATATATCTTGCCTGAAACATTAGTGATCTTGGAAATGGAATTGGACATAATAGACAGCAGGTAGATTCTAGTTTTTTATCTGAGGACTAGAATCAGGTTCTGAGACCTCATGGTTCTGAGACCACATGGTAGGTGGCAGTGTGAAAAGAAAGAGAGCAGAGAGTGCTAAAGGAATATTCAAGTCTTTTGCCTTGGGATATCATTTTGGACATAAAAATGAAAGTGGAAAATAACCAATCTTCATAGGATGGAGGTTATAAAAATGAACACTGTTCAAATATTATCAGTTCCTCTCCCTCCTGGGCTTTATCACAATGGTGTGGTTCAATGTGCTTAGAGTGAGCAACAGATGCTAGTTTTTAATAATTCCATAGGTTAGGAGTATAGGTCTAATACCAAACTTTGTCAACCTGAACCCGAGAAACACAGCCTTACAGGATCTGAAAGGCAGAGGATTTTAATCATGAAGATTCTAGTTTTTTATCTGAGGACTAGAATCAGGTTCTGAGACCTCATAGCCACATGGTAGGTGGCAGTGTGAAAAGAAAGAGAGCAGAGAGTGCTAAAGGAATATTCAAGTCTTTTGCCTTGGGATATCATTTTGGACATAAAAATGAAAGTGGAAAATAACCAATCTTCATAGGATGGAGGTTATAAAAATGAACACTGTTCAAATATTATCAGTTCCTCTCCCTCCTGGGCTTTATCACAATGGTGTGGTTCAATGTGCTTAGAGTGAGCAACAGATGCTAGTTTTTAATAATTCCATAGGTTAGGAGTATAGGTCTAATACCAAACTTTGTCAACCTGAACCCGAGAAACACAGCCTTACAGGATCTGAAAGGCAGAGGATTTTAATCATGCGTGTTTCTCAAAGTGTCTGTGTGTAGGGAAGAATCTTGACTGTATCACGATCAATAGGCTGCTGCTGCTGTTAAGTCCCATCAGTCGTGTCCGACTCTGTGCGACCCCATAGACAGCAACCCACCAGGCTTCCCCCGTCCCTGGGATTCTCCAGGCAAGAACACTGGAGTGGGTTGCCATTTCCTTCTCCAGTGCATGAAAGTGAAAAGTGAAAGTGAAGTCATTTAGTCATGTTTGATCTTAGCGACCCCATGTATTTCAGCCCACCAGGCTCCTCCATCCATAGGATTTTCCAGGCAAGAACACTGGAGTGGGTTGCCATTTCCTTCTCCAATGCATGAAAGTGAAAAGTGAAAGTGAAGTCGTTCTGTCGTGTCCGACTCGTAGCGACCCCCATGGACTGCAGCCTACCAGGCTCCTCCATCCATGGGATTTTTCAGGCAAGAGTACTGGCTACCAGTATATAAAGCAAATTCCTGGGTCTTGCCACAGAATAACAGAATCAAATTTTTTGTGGGGAGATGCAGGTCAGAAACTCTACACTTTAGATAAGGTATCTAGCTAATTCTTACATACATTAAAGTTTAAGCCTCACTGGTCTGATCTGCTGCTTTATATACTAATAAGGAAATTGAACCCTTCTCCAGTAAAGCTAAATAGTGGCAAAATTTGGATGAGACCAGAGTTCTCCTGATCCCAGTCCAAGATACTTGCTTAATGATCTGATGAAAAGACTTGAACTCTCCTATGGCAAAAATTACATCCTGTTTGCAAAGCTTCCAGTTTTGCAGGTACTTTGATTTTATCAGTAAGATGCTAACGGGTGTACATTCTTGCGAGAGGCTTTAACTTGCTAGACCAGTTGCTTAAATCCCCCTGTGAAATAACCCTGATGACTCAGGATGAGGCATCCTCTCTCCGAGTCTCTTCACGCAGTCAGGGTCATGTTGGCTGCGCTCTGTTGCATGGTAACTGCAGAGGTACAGATGCTTTTACAGATGCTCCTGTGTGATAGCAAAGAAGTTTCCTGGGGGTGGGGTGGGGAGGAGGGGCAGTTTCAGGGTTGTGCCCTTGAGCCATTTGCCCAGGATGACATCTCCTAGAAATCTCCTATGTGTTTTCTCATAGAGGGATTTGTCGCAGAACAACTGTCCGTACCTACACAGATTGACCACATTTTCCAACCTCACCTCTTAGTACATTATTTATTTATAGTAGTCCCACTTTTTCTGTGATTTCCTTTGCTTGCCATTTTAGTTACTTACGGTCACTAGATATTCCAGAAGTAAACAATGTGTAAGTTGTGAATTGCACGCCTTTCTGAGTAGTGTGGTAAAATCTCACACCTTCCCGCTCTGTCCTGCCTGAAACATGAATCATCCATTTGTCCAGCATACCTCACCTGGTAGTCACCTCATTGTTACTCTGTAATCAGACTGATTGTCTCAGTACTGCAATGCTTGTGTTCAAGTCACCCTTATTTTACTTACTAATAGCCCCACAGCTCAAAGTTACAGTGATGTAGCAATTTGAATATGCCAGAGAGAAGTTGTAGAGTTCTTTAAGTGAAAAATGCAGAAGTTCTTGACTTAATAAGAAAAAAAAGTCATATTGAGGTTGCTAAGATGTATAGTGAGAATGGATCCTCTATTTGTGAAATATGAAGAAGGAAAAAGAAATCTAGTTTTGCAGTCAATTCGGGGTCATCACACCTCAAACTGTAAAATTTATAGTTAGAGTGTGTGATAATGCTTAGTTATGATTTTTTTAAAAGGCATCAAATTTAATAAGACAATTTGATGGAGAGAGATCTCCTTCACATAACATTTATTATAATATATTAGAAGTGATTGCTTAGAATAAATCCCTTAGAAGAAATGGAGTAGCCCTCAGAGTCAACAAGAGTCTGAAATGCAGTACTTGGGTGCGATTTCAAAAATGACAGAAGGATCTCTGTTCATTTCCAAGGCAAACCATTCAACATCAAAGTAATCTGAGTCTATGCCCCAACAATTAATGCCAAAGAAGCTGAATGGTTTTATGAAGACCTTCTAGAACTAACAACAAAAAAAGATGTCCTTTTCATCATAGGACTTCCCTGGTGGTTCAGATGGTAAAGCGTCTGCCTACAATGCGGGAGACCTGGGTTCAATCCCTGGGTCGGGAAGATCACCTGGAGAAAGAAATGGCAACCCACTCCAGTACTCTTGCCTGGAAAATTCTATGGACAGAGGAGCCTGGTAGGCTATAGTCCATGGGGTCACAAAGAGTTGAACACGACTGAGTGACTTCACTTTCATCATAGGGGACTGGAATGCAAAAGTAGGAAGTCAAGAGATATCTAGAGTAACAGGCAAGTTTGGCCTTGAAGTACAAAATGAAGCAGGGCAAAGGCTAACACAGTTTTGCTAACAGAATGTACCATTCATAGTAAACACTCTCTTCCAACAACACAAGAGACGACTCAACACCTGGACATAACCAGATGGTCAATACAAAAATCAGGTTGATTATATTCTTTACAGCCAAAGATGGAGAAGCTTTATACAGTCAGCAAAAACAAGACTAGGAGCTGACTGTGGCTCAGATCATGAATTCCTTATTGCAAAATTCAGATGTAGTAAGGAAGAAAGTAGGGAAAACCACTAGACCATTCATGTGTGACCTAAATCAAACCCCTTAGATTATATAGTGGAAGTGACAAATAGATTCAAGGGAGTAGATCTGATAGAGTGCCTGAAGAACTGTGGATGGAGGTTCATAGCATTGTGCAGGAGGCTGTGATCAAAACTATCCCCAAGAAAAAGAAATGCAAAAAGGCCAAATGGTTGTCTGAGGAGGACTTACAAATAACTGAGAAAAGAGACGTGAAAGGCAAAGGAGAAAAGAAAAGATATATCCATCTTTGCTATTCTGAGTTCCAAAGAATAGCAAGGAGAGATAAGAAAGCCTTCCTAAGTGACCATAAAGAAAGCTGAATGCTAAAGAATTGATGGTTTTGAGCTGTGATATTGGAAAAGACTCTTGAGAGTCCCTTGGACTACAAGGAGATCAAACCAGTCAATCCTAAAATAAGTCAGTCCTGAATAGTCATCGGAAGGACTGTTGCTGAAGCTGAAGGTCCAGTCCTTTGGCCACCTGATGTGAAGAGCCAACTCATTGGAAAAGACCCTGATGCTAGGCAAGATTGAAGGCAGGAGGAGAAGGGGACAATAGAGAATGAGATGGATGGCATCACTGACTCTATGGACATGAATTTGAGAAAGCTCAGCACATCAGACAGGGAAGTCTGATGTGCTGCAGTCTATGGGGTCACAAAGAGTCAGATACAACTGAGCAACTGAACTGAATTGACTGATTATTGGTTATTGTTGTTAATCTCTTTTGGTGCCTAATGTATAACTTTATCATAAGTAAGTATATGTAGAAAAAACAGTATTTATAGGGTTCAGCACTATCCATGGTTTCAGGCATCCACTGAGCATCTTGGAATCTATCCTCTAAGATAAGGTGGGGGCTATTCCATTTATCTATTTATTATGTACTAGATACCTTTGTAAAATTTATTTTGGACAAAGCATTCGCTTGTCAAAAATAAGGCATTTGTAAAATGTTACCTTAAAGAGGGAAAGTGATTTCTGCTTTTGTGGATATTCTATATGGGTTTCTGGGTCATGCTATGGACTGAATTGTGTCCCCCAGAAACATAAAAAGTGCTGCACTCAATATGCCAGCAAATCTGGAAAACTCAGCAGTGGCCACAGGACTGGAAAAGGTCCATTTTCATTCCAATCCCAAAGAAAGGCAATGCCAAAGAATGCTCAAACTACCGCACAATTGCACTCATCTCACATGCTAGTAAAGTAATGCTCAAAATTCTCCAAGCCAGACTTTAGCAATACGTGAACCATGAACTCCCTGCTGTTCAAGCTGGTTTTAGAAAAGGCAGAGGAACCAGAGATCAAATTGCCAACATCTGCTGGATCATGGAAAAAGCAAGAGAGTTCCAGAAAAACATCTATTTCTGCTTTATTGACTATGCCAAAGCCTTTGACTGTGTGGATCACAAGAAACTGTGGACAATTCTCAAAGAGATGGGAATTCCAGACCACCTGACCTGCCTCTTGAGAAATCTGTATGCAGGTCAGGAAGCAACAGTTAGAACTGGACATGGAACAACAGACTGGTTCCAAATAGGAAAAGAAACTGTGGTGTTGGAGAAGACTCTTGAGAGTCCCTTGGACTGTAAGGAGATCCAACCAGTCCATTCTGAAGGAGATCAGCCCTGGGATTTCTTTGGAGGGAATGATGCTAAAACTGAAGCTCCAGTACTTTGGCCACCTCATTCGAAGAGTTGACTCATTGGAAAAGACTCTGATGCTGGGAGGGATTGGGGGCAGGAGGAGAAGGGGACGACTGAGAATGAGATGGCTGGATGGCATCACGGACTCAATGGACGTGAGTCTGGGTGAACTCTGGGAGTTGGTGATGGACAGGGAGGCCTGGCGTGCTGCGATTCATGGGGTCGCAAAGAGTCGGACACGACTGAGTGACTGAACTGACTGAACCTCAGTGTGATTGTATTAGGAGAGAGGGGGTTTTATAGGTAATGAGGATTAAACGAGGTCACATGGGTTAAGTCCTAAGAGATCAGTGACCTTACAAGGATAGAAGAGAGATCCTCTTCCTTGCTTCCCCCTCTCCACAACCTAAGCATTCAGTGGGGGCAGTTGTCTGCAAGGCAGGAAGGGTTTCTCACCAGAAACTCCCTGTGCCTGCCCCCAGAACTGTGAGAAATAAGTATCTGTTGTGTGAACCATGGTCCACGGTATTTTGTTATGGCAGCCGAAACAGACTAAAGCAGTCATGGAGAGGTGATTTTGTTCCAGAAATGCTCGAGAAAACACACACAAGTGTGGCCCGGACAGACCCCTTCCTCGAATACGTGTTTCCCATCTCTGTGTTTGTTGTGTGCAGCCCCTGTTCGAGGAATCCTGGCAGTGGGACAATGACACCCCACTGGGCTCTTTGGGCTTGCAGCCATGACATGATGCACTGAGTTGTGCCACAGTCCATTTTTTTTAAAAGCTTCTTAATTTTAAAGTGTCCAATAAGATTTGTTATCTACAGGCATAGGGTTGTACAGCAGATCTCTAGAACTTACTTAACTTACATAAGTGAAATTTTACCTTATGTTCTTAAGGTATCTAACCTTCTGAATTCTCATACTTTATTTAATTGCATCATTGATTATTGTCCTCAGACCTCTATAAGTGACCAGACCAGTGAACTTAAAGTGCCTCTTTTTGCAGTTATATCCTTGACTGTCATTTCTTTAACTTCATACCACCAGAAAGCAAAGCTTCTACGTAACTGGGAGACCTGCCAGGCTGTGCCTTCAAAATGAGGAAGGGGAATCTTATTAAAGTTATTTCAGGGACAGTGAGCTATATTGGCATTAAAGAAAGAAAATCCATCGCAAGAAAGGAGGAAGCTAGTGAGTATGTAGATTTTTGTGGAGAAAAGAGGAAGAACTCAGGTTAGTGTGGCTGGGAAGTGGCCTATTGCCAAACTACAGAGAGACTCTCCAGAATTACTGACATGCCACAAAACCACAGGCTTGGAGACAGCATTCTCACAAGCCAAGAGGTTGAGCGTAAGGTCACCCAAAGGCAGAGGAAAATATTTACTTTACTATTTAGGGCTGTTTTCCTTTCTTTAAACAAACTGTCCCTCAGTTCCACAGCAAGAGCTTTCTCCTGGCACCTCTGGTTTATGTGGATTTATTAGTGATTTTCCCAGGAAGGCACAGCATCACACAAAAGCTCTTAATCTTTTCACCAGGTAATGATGAATGTCATGTCACAACTTTGCAATATTGTAGCTGACCAATTAGTAAATCAATGAGGCTTCTGTCATTACCTTATCTGTCAGAGATAATAATTTATTAATGCAGCATTTCCTTGATTACATCTGCCAGTTGTTTCTAGAAATTATGCACTGAGCTACTGTCTTTCTTGGGAAATATTTAAATATACTGCTCAAGTATATCATTTATGTGTATGTGCTAATGATTTTAACAGAAATCTAAACTCATTTTAGGAGTTGTTTGGTACAAGCAACAGAGCTGTAAACAGGACCCTCAGTGAAGAATTTTCTCATTACTGTATTTGTTTTAAGAATTGCAATCAGTGAATCCAGTAACTGGAAAATACCTTAGAGTTCATAAATTGAATACTTGGAGCCTAGAGAGGGTAGAGACTTGTCCAGGCCTTTCTGGGTATTTAGAGCTTTTAAATTAGAGCAATAGTCCAGGCAGATTCTGTCTCCTTATAACAGATCCACATGCAAGATGCACATGTATTACTCAGGAATATGTTAAAACTCAGTTCTGATGGAGTGAAATGGAAAGTGTCAGTGGAAGTGGAGGTAGAAGACAGTCTCCTCTTTCTTTTGAGAAGAAGTAGCTAAGGCATTATACAAAGCCTCACACTTGATTGCCTAAACACCCAACTCTGCTGAGAAAATTTATAAAGGTCATTTGGGGATGGAACATCTGAGTGGGGGCAGGCACACTCTGAAGCTTGCCTCTTCCTAAGGTGTTAGTTTGGTATTCTCTAGAAACAGTTTAATCCACGATTTTGAACTGGTTCCCTAAATCACAGGAAATAAATCACATTCTTAGTTTGGCCTTGGTTTTTTTCACAATGGCTATATATTAACATTGCCAGGGAAACCTTTAAAATCCCCAATGCCCAGACAGCTCCTCAGACCAATGAAATCAGAATTTCTGGGCTGGGACCCAGACACTGGCAATTTTTAAACTCCCCAGGTGATTCTAATGTACAGCCAGGACTGAGAACTATTGAGTTAGCATAAAATCAGGCCAAAGAAAAAAGGATTATTCATAAAATGTTTCTCCTACTAAGGAAATAAAGCAGTGTTTCAGTTAACTACATTTAGCCCATTATTCTCAATTGTACTGGCACTGCCCTTGATCTGTGGGATTCATTTTTCTTTTATATATAAGGGTTATAGGGTTTAAGGGTTAAACGTTAAACCCTAATTTTCAATCACTAACTTGCATTACTTCCCTTTCCTAGATTCTTATTCTCAAGATGGAATGTGCTTTAAATGATTTCCCAGTCAACAATAATGATCATTTATTAACTGTTTAATACTTGCCTGGCCCTGTCTTCTGCACTTTGTATGCTAAATTTATTCCTCACAACAGAATTATGCACCCTCATTTTATAGAGAGAGACTTTATTCTCAGAGAACCTGTTAGATGCCAGAGTATACAGGAGAACAGCAGATCTGAACACACGCACCATGGTTTTTTCTATCTTGGCATATGCTGTATTCTGGCATTGTGGAAAAGGCCATCCATTCTCAATGAGGGCAGTATCACCCCTCAAGGGGATGAAAACTGGTTCCTAGTGGGGGCGGGTGAAAAAATTCACTCTTTCTATGTAAAAAACACAGATATACATCAGTACATAATCAAGTATAAGAGTATATTTGTAGTATTAAATTTCATGGGAGAGAGAAGATTAGGAAAAAAATGTCTAGAAAGCTCTTTATGAGTATGGTAATGAACAAAAGGTTTAGAAACACTGGAATAAGACAAAGGACAAGAAAGTTCATGTGAAGAGCTTTCAGGGGATTCTTAAATAGGACACCCGGAACCAGGTAGCTGAAAAGCTCTGGATGTGTTTTCTGACTAGGAAGAGGTGGAGTGGCTCCATTGCATCCCCTGAGCTACACACTACACTCCTAGTAATGTAGCCAAGCACTCATTTCCTTGTTCAGCAGACCCTTCACACTACTGGCTCATCTTTGATTCAAGAAGATTTCAATGGAATGGAATAATGTAACATATAGAAATAAATGTAAAGACCTGTATTTTTTAAGTTCAAAAAAATTTTACAAGAGTATTAAAAAGAATCAAGGAAACAAAAAATAAAGCAATAAACAAAATTTTGGAGGATGAATTAAGTCACACGTCTTCTAATGAATGCATGCATTCATGTATTCTGGGATTGATTCTTCAGAATCTCCCCCTCTCAAGATACTGCTTAGCCTAAAGTCAATTATTTTTGGAAATGGAAGGAAGAAATCTAAGATTCGTTAAGAAATAATTGTGAATTGGGCCTTCCGTGGTGGCTTAGACGGTAAAGAACCCACCTGCAATGCAGGAGATCTGGGTTAGTTTGATCCCTAGGTTGGGAAGATCCCCTGGAGGAGGGCATGGCAACCTCACTCCTGTATTCTTGCCTGGAGAATCCCCATGGACAGAGGAGTACATGCGGGCTGCAGTCCACAGTGTCACAAAGAGTCGGACACGACTGAGTGGCTAAGGACACACACACACACACACACACACACACACTCTTATAAATTGAAATCTTTTGTTCTTTATCTCATTTTCTTTTAAAACAGTGCTTCTAAAAAAGGATATTTTCATGTTCATTATTGTAGATGAGGACATGAGTGTTCAGTGAGATGAACACTTCAAGTTCTACATGGGATACAATGCAGAGTTGAGATAAAGTTCCTAAATTTGTGGGATTTCAAAGCCCATCATTTCCTACACCCACGTGACAGCTACTGGTTGTGGTGGGTGGGATGGTGTCTCATTCAGTTATCCTGAGTTCACTGAAAATTGATTTGGGTGCCCGAGTCAGGGCTGACTGGCGGGTGAAGGGTGGTACCATCCCTGCCCTGTCTCAGGAGTTCTGGTGTGGGTGGGGGATGGGCCCCAGGATGGCTCACCCAACTGGGGCTAAGAGGAATCCAAGAGGGTTGGTTAGAACAGAACCGGTCCCCGGATTGCAGAGAACCCATTAGTCACCACTTACATTCCATTCCATATTGGTCAGTGAGGGAGAGGCATTCTGATCCTGGCCAAAAGTTGAAGGACCACATAAATTTTGGCTGGTTGCCTGTTATTTCTGCTTTGCAGCTTAAAGGTGGACCTTTTGTTCACTGTGTTCTCCAGGATTCCACTTGCAGCTAACACATGCATCAAGGAATGGCTACTCATTTCAAAATTAGAACAATGTTTATACAGCAACAAAGAACATACAGACATTTCTGCCTTTTTTTTTTCTTTTGTGCCTAGAGGTGAGTATACAACTTATTGTGTAAAGTCTCCTACACAGTGTAGAGTTAAATCTTTCATCTCCTTAGGGCTTCTTGATACTACATATCTGCTTTATTTTTTGATTTTTCTTTCCCGTTCCAGTGACATGTTGCTGTTTTAACTATGATTGATTATCTTTTTTGGGGAGCAAGACCATAACTTTAACTTTTCTTGGGAAGACAGAAACCACATGTCTCCATCACCCACCTCCCTCATACTTCACTCCAACCCTTGGGCAAATTAAGTGTAAGGCAGGCTGCTTGATCCCCTTGGTAGGGAAGAAGAGAGGAGAGTAAACTAGGAGTTAGAAGATGGAGGTTTTAGTGCTATGTCTGTTTCCTTTGCCGTAAAAGAGACAATGGATGATGCTTGTCTCACTCTATTGGAACAAAAAAGGCATGCAAAATAAACCTTAGGAAGCTGTCACATATAACCCATCAGCAAGGACAAGCTGTGCTTGTTGTTATTTTATTATTAACCAGATTAATAGACTTGACATCTGTCCTGAAGGATATATACCAAGCGTTTCACAAGGTCATCTTGCTCTGTGCTAGCCTTGAAATAAATTAGACTTGAGAAAACAGGAAATGAATATTCTAAGATATAACAGAATACATACAGAAGCACCAGAGGGATATTGCTAGTTATTCTGGATCCTTGAGCAGCAAGACTTGAGATACAAGGACCACTTGGGGGGTATCAAGAACAATGGAGAGAAAATGAGGACCCTCTTGGAAGGTGCTCTCCCTTCACTCTTTCTCCTCTCTGCTTTGTGCTACACTCCTCATAGGTCAGAGCTTGGAAGTCAGAATGCAGTCTCTGGTGAGGTAACGCCTTGATCCACATGGTTGTATGTAAATCCCGTGTTTATGGCACCATAGAGAGAGTTGGTGGTGCTCTGCAATTTCCTGGGCTTTAGCTTGATAGATTGGGAAAAACCCTAGGTAGGAGCCGTGAGTCTTGGTGTTAAGACTCAGAATTCCACTCACTAAATATTCTGTCTTTAGCAAGTTAGTCAATCTCTCCATCTTTGTTTAATTATTTTAAAAATTTTAAAAATTGAGGTATAATTTACATATTACAGTATTCAGCCTTTTTAAGCTATACAGTTAAATACTTTTTAGTATACACACAGAGTTGTGCAACCATCAACACTTTCTAATTTCAGAACTTTTTAATTATAGGAAACCCCCCCCCAAATACCCATACTCATAAACAGTCACTCCTCATTCCTCCCTTCTCCCAGCCCCCAGTAACCACGAATCTACTTTCTGGTTCTATAGATTGCCTATTCTGGACATTTTATATAAATGGATCATACAATATGTGGTCTTTTGTGTCTGGCTTCTTTTAAACTGCATAATGATTTGTAGTTTCATCCAAGTTGAAACATGTAGTTCATTCCATTTTATGGCTGATAGCATCCGATTGTGGTTCTTTATTTAGTCACTCATGCATCCATCATCACTCACTTTGAGTGAACACCTACTGTGAACCATCTTTGTCCCAGGCTCTTGGCACATCGATTCATGTTTATTCATGTTTATTACATGAATAAATGAAGGCACACATTGATTCATTTATATTGACAAATCATTGAGGTTAATGGATTATTTATGAGTATGTTAATTTTGAGAAGTGTTTGTCTTTATAGGTAAAAGAAGAGCTGAGTTAGCATTGTTAGAAACATTGCTTCTAGAAGCTTCAGCCTTGTTAGTAGCATGCTCTTCTCTATTCTGTAGGACTTTTTCTTATTGTAATCATTTTGTTTTGAAAAACAGCATTATAAATTCATATTTTTTAAATAATATGCAAAAATGAAAAAATGAAAGGCAGAATTCATGACCCACTCCATTGCCTAAAGGCCTGAGTTATTTAGCTATTTGAGCAACCAGCACAATGTGATTTTATACATTTCCTAACACAATTGTACAATTGTGTGCAGGAAAAATTTAAAAAGCATTATCCTCTCTACATAATATTGACATTTCCAGTTGAGTTGGTTTTTGTTCTAAATCTGAAGAGCACAGGGCATGAAACAGGGTCTGAGGAGACCTGGGTTCTTATTTAGATTCTGCCTCTGGGGCCTTCTAGGAATTTAAGTAAGAAGAGGGAGGGAGGTGTACATTACTGGCCTGAGAACCATGCGATAGTTGTACCAAGTCTCATACTCAGAGGGGCCCATGTTGACTTAATGCTTTGTTGTATCTGTCTTGAAATTCTTAACCATTTTGAACAAGATGACTTGTAGATTATGTATCTGGTCCTGGAAGGAAGGAACATTTGTTAAGGGTCTACTCTGTACTGCCCACTTAATCTGAACCTCCAGCCATTGTTTTAAAAAAGGTTTATCTTTGAAATAGGACGACTAGACTTCTTATTTTTTTAAGGTCATCTCTGTGTCTAAAATTCTCTAATTCCAAGTTATGTAAAATGTCTAGTGAAAGTAGTGGTGTTTTGCCAACTGTTTTTGTTTTTTTTTTTTTTTAGAGATTCATCTTGATTGTTATGTTTTCCTGGAAATCTCCCTTAGTCCAGTGTAGTTTATTAACTTTTCTTCTGTGCCCCATGCTCCCTTTGCATTAAGAGTTTTTGGAACAGATTTTATAGGTTAAAGCCAGCTTCTGTCTTTCTCCACTGCATTTCATGCACTTTAAAATCAGGTACTTTGTCATAATCAGCTTGTAACTTACAAAATGCTACATATGCAAAGCTATGCCCATAAATATAGGTTAAACAAATGATTAGCTAAAAGACTAAGAATCCTATACAATTTTTGATTTTCAACTTAAATTTAGAAGCAACCTTAAAACCATTACTTTTACGGATTTCTGTAAAGAAGCTGGGAAATGCTTCTTAAAATAAGCAAGATTAAAGAGTTCAGTAGCAGAAGTGAAAATTCAGACTTGCTGGTACACAATGTTATTAGAGATGGGGTACACTAAGGCAAATGCATAAGACATTTTCCCAAGTAACTTCAATCTAAAACACTATCTTTAAACTGATATATGTATAATAAGAATCTAATAACAAAATAATACTAACTCATGATTAAATGGTAATCAAAAGATTTAAATGGTATAAAACTAAAAAGTTCTTTTTACCCTAAGCTACACTCATTTCCCAAAAACATTATCCAGTGAGAGTTTCTTGAGTATCCTTCCAGAAATGCTTTTTGAATAGTATATTATACAATCTAGTTTCTGTACAAATAGGACTCTATGTATACACAGTTCTTTTGCATTTTTATTAATAACATTTCTTAGCCCTTCTCTCATATTGGTACTTGCTGTTGTTATTGTTCAGTTGGTAAGTCATGTCCGACTCTTTGTGATCCCATGGGCTATAGCACCCCAGGTCTCACTGGCCCTCACTATCTCCTGGAATTGGCCCAATATTAATACTTGTGGATTCCCTTTATTGATTTTTAGGAGTGTATAGTGTTCCACTTCATAGTTGAATATAGTTGATTAAAACAATGCCTTCTGATGAAAACTTTTGTTGTTTTCAATTTGGGAGAATTACATAAAAGCATGACTTCCCAGCTGGCTCAGTGGCAGAGAATCTGCCTGCCATTGCAGGAGATGAGGGTTGGATCCCTGGGGCAGGAAGATCTCTTGGAGAAGGAAATGGCAACCCACTTTAGTATTCTTGCCTGGAAAATCTCATGGACAGAAGGACCTGGTAGGCTATAGTCCCTAGGGTCACAAAAGAGTCAGACACGAGTTAGCAACTAAACAACAGCAGCATAGAAGCAAAATAAATATCTTCACATAGGAATATATCCACAGATTAAATTCCCAGCAGTGAGATAGCTTGAAGTCTCTTTGATTTGATATGAAGGAAAATCCAGTTCAGTTACCAACTTTGTAATATAATATTTATAATGACTTAGAGACAATTACAAACATTCTTGATTATTCTTGTCCTGAAACTATTTTTAGGAACATTTCCCAGTCGGTATGACTTTCTTTTTTTAGAGTGATTTCTAACTTTCAAAAAAACTTTTTTTTTTTTAAACAGTCAGTCTGTATACTATTGAAGAGCAGCTGAAACTGTCTGCTTCATCAATGTGAAGAATGGAGGCTGGAAGTGAAGCCTCGGTGAAAGGGGAAAGATTGTAGGATGTTTCCCAAGAGACTGATTCTTCTTAAAGTTGATTAAATGCAAGGATGAATATTTCTCAGTTTCTGCTTGAAATTAAATACATATTTATTTCTACATATCTTGCTATTATTTCAGCTTATAAATATATTTGCCAAATTTATAGTGGCTTCCAAAGCATCAAAAAGGAAAAAAAATGTCACATATAGGAAGGATGACAAAAGGCACAGACTGTAGTAAACATGGGCTTCCCTGGTAGCTCAGACAGTAGAGAATCTGTCTGCATTGCAGGAGACCAGAGTTTGATCCTTGATTCAGGAAGATCCCCTGGGGGAGGAAATAGCAACCAACTCTAGTACTCTTGCCTGGAGTATTCGTGGACAAGCCTGGTGAGTTACAGTCCATGGGTTGCAAAGAGTCAAAACTAAGGCATTTTTGCCTTTGTCTCATGACTGACTGTCTCATGTAATCTTGCACATGGATTGAATTGCTTTCAAGTATGGTGAAAGTGAAGTCGCTCAGTCGTGTCCGACTCTTTGCGACCCCATGGACTGTAGCCTACCAGGCTCCTTTGTCCATGGGATTTTCCAGGCAATAGTACAGGAGTGGGTTGCCATTTATGAAACAGAAAGGCTGTAGCAATGGTTGGGTTGAGCCTGCTTTTAGCCAGTTTCTGAGCCGAGAATTAGGAGAGGGAGGATCTCTTCAATAAGCCACGAATACTGTGTGTGTGTCTCCCTAAGTAGAACTTGAGCCACTCAGGGTTTTATATCCTTCTCTTTCATTCATTAATTTCTCCTGTGTCTACTATGTTAGCCAATAGTGTTACATGGCCAGTACCAATATGTAGATAAGAGGAATTATGAATGTGCTAAGAAGGGCAATAAAGAGTATAAGGAGAAATGAAAACAGGGTCACACTTATACTGATTTTGAAATCAATACAAGACATCTCTGAGGAAGTAGCATTTAGCTAAGACCTGAGGCAGAAGCAGAAGGTACACAGGAAAAGATTTCAGGCAGAGGGATAGACTAAGCCTGAGGTAGTGAAGAGCTGCTGCTGCTGCTGCTAAGTCCCTTCAGTCATGTCCGACTCTGTGTGACCCCATAGACGGCAGCCCACCAGGCTCCCGTCCCTGGGATTCTCCAGGCAAGAATACTGGAGTGGGTTGCCATTTCCTTCTCCAGTGAAGAGCTAGGGAGAGTTTAAAAACAAAGAAACAAACAAAACTGTTGTCCTGAGCCTAGAGAAATGCAACAAGAATAAGGCTGGGAGGCTAACAGACCTTATCCTTGATCACTGTTGTGTGGTCACTAAGTCATGTCTGACTCTTAGTCCCATAGACTGTAGCTCACCAGGCTCCTCTGTCTGTGGGATTTCCCAGGCAAGAAGACTGGATGGGTTGCCATTCCCTTCTCCATGGGATCTTCCAAACTCAGGGTTTTGTTTGTTTGTTTGTTTTGTTTTTATTACTGAGTCACCTAGTCTTCCCTGTCCTTGATTAGGACTTTTAATTTGAATACATCATTATTATTACTGTTTTATATCTTACTAATTAAGGCTGTAATATAATCTGATTTGTATTTTTAAAGTCTCCCTCTGGCTGGTCTATGGAGAATCAAGTCTGAAGAAAACAAGGGAGATTTGTTTATATTTGTTATAATATTTGTTATAATAGAGCACATGAGAATGGTGGCGTGAATTGTGTGATAGTAAAGAGAGCTGGAGAGAAGTGGGTAAATTTTTGACATATTTTGAGGGTAGAATCGCCAGGACAATGTCATAACACCTCTGGAATTATTTTTTAATGTATCAGTTTATTTTGACTTTGCTATTCTAGAAGACTCTGGAAAGATGGAATGCTATTTTTCTATTTCTCCTTAGGAAAATAAGATTTTGCTCATGACAACTTGGTAAACTGAGGCACCCTGAAGGATTATCCCAAAGGGAAAGAAGCTCCAAGGTTTGGAGAAGAAGTGTGTGTGGAAAAAGAGACTGGGATCTCCTAAGACTTGAAGATGTAAGGAGGTGAGTGATTTTGTTAAATGCATAGTTTATTTTGATTAGATATGGTGGGGGCCAAGTTCTGCTTTCATAGGGCTCACTGGAGATGGACAGATCTTTGATGGAGGCCATTGTGGAGGCCAGTGTGAAAAGTCTCAACAATAGGGCCCCAGCTCCAACTTTCCACAGAGTAACTAGAGGCAGCCACATGTAAATGGACCCAAGCTTGGACCATATGTTCTTTGGCAATGAACTAAAATTTCTAGTTAGATTTCCTTCTCCTTTTAAGCCATTTCTATTCTATTACCATCTTTGGAAGGGAAAGAAGCACTTAAACACTTCTGAGATGCAATTTCTCATGACTGGAGGATAGAGGCCTAAGCACATTTATCTAATTATAAAATAAATAAACACAATATGTCTGTTCTTATTCATGTACCTGATACTCTGGGCATCTTAAACAAAAAACAGACATTAGTTGTTACTGTTAATGATGATAGGGGTGGACAACAGGCAGGTTGTCAACTCTTTAGAGTTGTCACCAACTCTAAAGAGTAGGATTGGCAAATACATCTTGAGAAAATATTACTGAAAAGGGGCTGTGGCTGGTGTAAACAAGGAAACAGCTGGGGAGCAGGTGGTTCCCTTCACATCTGGGAGCCACTAAACCCAGTGGTGATAGAGGCATTCCATATGGTTCTACCCCTTAGCTCAGTAGGATTAGGCCCTGCTCCCCATCCCAGCTCCGGGCACCACTGAGGTAGGATTTCAGCAAATAGGCAGGCTTTCAGCAAAGATGACACTGGTGGAGAAGATGCTTCACCATTAGCGGATCAGGGACAGAGGTTCCTGTTTCATTCCATACAGCATGGCTTGGGTGAATCTAGTCCAATCACTTTAGCTTTACAGAGTAATTCAGGATACAGTGAAATAGGTATTCATATATTTTGTGGGAATATAGATTGTCTAATCTTTCTTGAGGGCGTATCTGGTGATATCTCTGCATAATCTTAAAATGTGCATTTCCCCCTCCCCCTTCACTGTAAAAATTTAATCATAATATTGACTCATTATGTATACATGGTTCTTTTGTTTGTTTGCTTATTTATTTGCGATAAATCCTTAGAGTGTACCACCTTAAACAAATCCTCAGATCTTGATGGTAACTGACCCATAATCATAAGGTCTCTGGATTTTATCCTGTTTCCTTCCTCTCTGAGGTCATCTGGATCTAATATTCATCATCATATAAATGCTTTCTCTTTTATATAGATATTTTTGGTAGCATTTGTATTTCTGAAATTTTAATTTTGGTGTATATATGTATATGTACATATGTAAATGTGTATAATCTTTACAAAATTACTTTTAATTTAATAATATATTGCTAAGATGTGGATCATATCACATGAAAGTTTGATGAACTTCTGTTGGCTGAGAATTGTATCACATTGTATTCAGCACAGCTGATTCATACCCTCTCCTTTTTTAAAAAGATAATTTTATTTATTTATTTTTGTCTGTGCTGGGTCTTCATTGCTATGCAGGCTTTTCTCTAGTTGCGGCAGGCAGGAGCTGCTCTCTAGCTACTGTATGCAGGGCTTCTCATTGTGGTGGCTTCCCTTGTGGAAGAGCACAGTTTCTAGGGTGTGCAATAGTTATGACTCACAGGAGCACGGACTCAGTAACTGTGGCACACAGGCTTAGTTGCTCCTTGGCATGTGCAATCTTCCTGGATCAGGGATCAAACCTGTGCATCCTGCACTGGCAGACGGATTCTTAACCACTGAGTCACCAGGGAAGCCTATGTCCTCTCCTTTTGATAGGTGTTTGGGCTGTGTTCAATTTTTGTTGGCTCAACCCAAACATTCCAATAAAATATAGTCAAAAGGTACAAACAGGCATTTAAAAGAAGGTAAATATATAGCTAACAGAAATATGAAATATTTAACATCAACAGAGATCAGGAAATAAAGTGAAGGTGAGGAAGTGCTAGTCGCTCAATCATGTCTGACTCTTTGCAACCCATGAATTGTAGCCCACCAGGTTCCTCTGTTCATAGAATTTTCCAGGCAAGAATATTGGAGTAGCCATTCCCTTCTCCAGGGAATCTCCTCGACCCAGGGATTGAACCCAGGTCTCCTGCATTGCAGGTGGACTCTTTACCATCTGAGGCACCCGGGGAGCCCCAGGAATTGTAAATCATGATTTTAATAAAATAGTATTTTACAACCATTTGCTTGATAAGCATGAAAAGGTCTGATTGACAGGTGTCAGAGGATGTGGATCCAGAGCATCACTTATAGATTATTAGGGGAATTTGAGTTGGTGCAACAGTTTGGGGAACAGCTTTCCATTATCTCATAAAGAAAAGTCATCATCTATCCTATGGCTAGGATGACTGACTATACATTGCCCAAACCAAGACACTTTTGAGAATAAAAAGGGAAACTAAAAGGAGAGTCCCTAGGTCAGTTGGAATTAAACTGGGACTGCCTGGGAAAACTGAGCCATATAGTCCTTGATCCAAGATTTGGAAAGTCCACTCCCAGGAGACACATGTTACATCTGCTGCATAGGAGTCCTGTATAGAATGTTCGGAGCAGGCTTCTTCATGTGAACAAAATCCCGTGCAGAGCCTTTCACTCAGCAAATGCAATATCTAAGAACTTATTGTTCCTTGGAAGAAAAGCAATGACCAACCTGAAAGTGAAAGTGAAAGTGAAGTCGTGTCCGACTCCCTGTGACCCCATGGATTGTAGCCCATAGAATTGTCTAGGCAAGAGTACTGGAGTGGGTTGCCATTTTCTTCTCCAACCTAGACAGCATATTAAAAAGCAGAGACATTACTTTGCCAACAAAGATCTATCTAGTCAAAGCTATGGTTTTTCCAGTAATCATCTATGGATATGACAGTTGGACTATAAAGAAAGCTGAGCGCTGAAGAATTGATGCTTTTGAACTGGTGTTGGAGAAGACTCTTGAAAGTCCCTTGGACTGCAAGAAGATCAAACCAGTCCATCCTAAAGGAAATCAGTCCTGAATAGTGATTGGAAGGACTATTGTTGAAGCTGAAACTCCAATACTTCGTCTACCTGATGTGAAGAACTGACCCCTTGGAAAAGACCCTGATGCTGGGAAAGATTGATGGCAAAGGAGAAGGGGACGACAGAGGATGAGACGGTTGGATAGCATCACTGACTTGATGGACATGAGTTTGAGCAAGCTATAGGAGTTGATGATGGACAGGGAAGCCTGTCATGCTGCAGTCCATGGGGTTGCAAAGAGTTGGACACAACTGAGCAACTGAACTGAACTGAACAGAGGAACTTACTGTAAGGAGAGGTTACTAAGAACAAATATTTATCTAATGTCATTCATCAAAGGATTTTTGTAATACTGAAAATCTGGAGACTATTCAAATATTGCCAATTCAGGCTTGGTACTGTGGTACATTCATAAAATGTGTTATTAAGCAGTAATTAAGATTAACTGTGTCTATAAAGAGATCAAGAGATGCATTTTACAGCATCAATATTCGTGGATTCCTAGGAAAAATTTAATCTTTAAATTTGCTGCTCTATAGGCGTCCATGGTAGCTCATTTGGTAAATAATCCACCATGCTCACCTCACCAAAGTTTCTTCTGCATCCATGAGAACTTATCTCTCTTGGACAAAATACTACTGCTTAGATGGCCACAAACATAAATTAGTTTAATGTCATAGTCTGACTCCTTGATTACAGTCACTCAGCAACTTACTGAGAGAATCCTAACACCTTAAGTCTGTGAAGAAGATGTAAGAAGACTACTAACTATGTGGACTAGAAACATTGAGGAGATAAACACTTAACTTTTCAAGGACTTTGACTGTGTGTGTCTTTGTCAGAGGAGAGACATTTACCTGAGGAGAATGAATAAGTCTATTTGGAAAGGAGGATTTCGGAGCCGATCTGGAGTCAAAGGGAATAGAGTATATCCCATTTTCTACAATAGCAGGAGTTTCTCCCTTGGCCAGTCGCCAAACGGAGAGTTGTCTCTTTCTGATGCGGAAGGCTGAATACTCAGAGCTATGCTACAAAACCTTCAGAATTATGAAAACTCAGGTATGGCCTATTTCTGGGTGGGAATAAATACTAGGAGTCTAGGTTTCCACCTTCTGGTGGCTGACTAAGCTGAAACACCTCTGAGGCAATGGTATGACCCAGAAAAGTTTAACTCCTACTGCCTCCAACACCCTCCTGACCCCATTAAGCTCCTTAAGCTCATGGAGACTCCGCAGCAGCTCTTCTAGTGATGGAACTCCAGTCCAAAGTTCTGAGGTGCTTTGGCTGGATAGACCTGGATAGACTGACCAGATTATGGACTTCACAATAAGGCAGTGGTAATCACCAAAGAGGTCATTGTTCCCTGGGTCTTCCGGGGGCTCCATCTTTCTGTTGCAGTTGGAGTTGCTCAGCTGGCTAAAGGTAAAGGACAAATAAAAACGCTCAAGGCACATAGCCCTGTGACAGTAGCTAGGCCAATCTTGGTGCAATTAGTAATCATAACCCATATATTAACCATTGTTTATTGGTGCATTTCCTATAGGGTCAGACACTGTATGCATAATTAGTACATGGTCCACATTATCTCATGCAATTTTAGCGCTTCCCTGTGGCTCAGGCAGTCAAGAATCCACCTGCACTGTGGGAGATCAGGGTTCGCTACCTGGGTCAGGAATATCCCCTGGAGAAGAGAATGGCAACCCACCCCAGTATTCTTGATTGGAGAATTCCATGGACTGAGAAGCCTGGCGGGCTATGGTCCATAGGGTTGCAAAGAGTTGGACACGACTGAGCAACTTACACTTTGACTTGATATGCAATTGTTAAGAACCCTACAAGGTATGCTATTATCATCTCCAGATGAGAAAACTGTATCTCAAAAAGGTTCAATAACTTTCCCAAGTCCACAGCCTAGCCAAGAAATCTGAACTCAGGACCACCGAACCCAAAATTGTATTCTTATTCACTGCAGAATGTGGCTTCCAACGTCTATATGGCAGAGCATTTCATTCTTTCTCATTTTATGGAAAATGTACTTATATATACTCAGAGCAAAACTATTTCATTCTTAATAGCCTTGAAAATCATCCAGAGAGGGAAATACATGCTAATTGCGTAACCAGGTATAAATGGTGTTTCCTTAATAGTTGGTTGACCAAATGACTACTTAGTTCCCATAGAAAGTATATTATTACACCTTCTAAGAAAGAGGGCTAATAAGGAGTTCTATTGATAACAGCAATCTTTTCTTCAAAGGAACACCTAATCTGATGCCAGGAATCTGATAGAACCTTGAACTGTGGGTATAATTTGTTGTTTTGAGAGCCCTCTTTGCTTGTGAGGATCATGGCTTTATCGGAGGCTTTGTTCTAAAACCTGCAATGATGATTGGGAAGAATAAATTTAGTCTACAAAAGAGTCACAGACAGATTTGATGTATAAACCTTGGTGTTCCTTTCTCACCAATTTAACTCCACTGGGGGAAGAACTTAACATAGCTCTCATAATAACACTTGTCTGTCCATGATCTTGCAATGCTTTCCCTTTACCAACAAGCAAAGAAGGAGTTATTTTTTGATTGAACATCTACACTCTGTCTGCTGTGTGCTTTCTCATAGATTATCCTTTTAATCTTTACTTTAGAGCATCCCTATGTGGTAGGTTTATCCATGCCAATTTTACTATTAAATACTTTACCTCAGTCTTTTTTTCAGAAAGAAAAAAATACTATGTAGCTAGAGTGGAGAAGTAAACAAGAGAAGAGTCAGTTCAGTTCAGTTCAGTCTCTCAGTCATGTCTGATTCTTTGCAACCCCATGAACTGCAGCACACCAGGCCTCCCTGTCCATCACCAACTCCCAGAGTCCTCCCAAACTTATGTCCATTGAGTCAATGATGCCATCCAGCCATCTCATCCTCTGTCGTCCCCTTCTTCCTGCCTTCAATCTTTCCCAGCATCAGGGTCTTTTCAAATGAGTCAGCTCTTTGCATGAGGTAGCCAAAGTATTGGAGTTTCAGCTTCAACATCAGTCCTTCCAATAAACACCAAGGATTGATCTCTTTTAGGATGGACTAGTTGGATTTCCTTGCAGTCCAAGGAACTCTCAAGAGTCTTCTCCAACACCACAGTTTAAAAGCATCAATTCTTCGGTGCTCATCTTTCTTTATAGTCCAACTCTCACATCCATACATGACCACTGGAAAAACCATAGTTTTGACTAGACGGACCTTTGTTGGCAAAGTAATGTCTCTGCTTTAAATGTTTTAGAGGCACCTTTTCACTTAGGGAACATCAAATTAATGTCACTGAAAATAATACTGACATATATTTTCTCTTCCTGGCCATTTTTTTTAACCTTTAAAGGATGAAGGCCTTGATATTAAATAGCAGGACTGACACCCACAAATTCCAGGTCTCCTTCTGACTTGGCTGAGTCTATCTTGTTGGTCTTGGTTTTCTGTCAGAGGAGGGGAGTCATGCATATTTACCCCCATGGCTTTTCAAGACACAAAATAACATCTATCCAAATCACTGTTTTGAAATGATAAGAAAAACTGCATTGTGATTCTCTCTGCCTGCTAGTTTCATTACCCGAGGTCCTTTCTCTTGTTCTTTAACCACATTTGAGGCTAAAATATCTGAACAACTATATTCCTGGAAACCAATGACTTTCTTGGGTCAGAATGCATGAGGTGGGACTTCCCTGGTGGCCCAGTGGTTAAGACTTGAGACTCTGAATGCAAGGGGCCCTGGTTTGATCTCTGGTCAGGGAACTAGATTCCACACGCAGCAATGAAGATCAAAGATCTTGTGCATTGCAAATAAGACCTGGCACAGCCAAAGAATAATAATAATTATTATTATTTTTAAAAAAGAATGCATGAGGTGATCATTTTGGTTTAAGTGAGAAGCCTATTTGTGACCAGGAGTCTTGGCCTATTTTCCTTTCCTTTCCATTTCCTATGTTTTCCAGATTAGAAAATTCCTAGCCAACTATTTATAATATACTTACTGAAAAATTTACTGTTTTATTCACAAAGGTTTATTTTGGGGGCCTGCAAAGTCTGTTTATTTAAAGATTCTAGAAAAAGAAGAATTCAGTATATCTTTAACTGGATGTCTTATTTTGGAGAAATATGCAGCAGGGTTGGATCCACCCCAAAATTGCCTGAGTGGGCCGCCAGCGGCTCTACCCTGGGGTGGCGCTTTCTTCTTGGCTGTATCTGTGGAATGTCTCCCCTTTCTCCCACGGGTGCCTATGTCTTCTTTGAGATGAAGTGGGCCAGAAGAGAATGGAAGAGAAATGGAAGAACCAGAAGCAGGGCCCCAGAGAACAGGAGAGTGAAAGTCCAGAACCAGCATACCAGCCATGTCTTTGGAAATGGAGAAAAGCAAATTGAGCACTATAGTTTCAGCCCCAAATGCTTTAATCTGTGGCATGTGCCTGGCCACAGTTGCACACCATGACACCAAGGAAAGAGTCTGTGGATGACACCATGGGGAAGGTCTTTACTTCCAGCCTTATATCCAAGTGCAGAAAAGTCCAAAGATAAAGAAGAATCTTTCATTTATAGGGGCCATTTAATTTTGACTGTCTTCTAAAGACATTGTGATAGCATAGCATGCTATAGAGAATACAATAAATACTAGAGTGCTAAGTTATTGAATTGTTTAAATAGAGAACACAAACTAAAGTAACTTGAAGTCATGAGAATAAGAATTACTTAAGATATGAGAGCAATCTAAGTGTCCATTAACAGATGAATGGATAAAGAAGATGTGATACACACACACACACACACACACACACACAGTGGAATACTATTTGGCCATAAAAAAGAACAAAAATTTGTCATTTGCATGGATGGATTTGGAGGGCTTTATTCTAAGTGAAATAAGTCAGATAGAGAAAGACAAATACTATATTATATCACATATATGTGGAATCTAAAAAAAAAACCCAACAAATTACTGAATATAATAAAAAAGAAACAGATTCACAGATATAGAGAACAAACTAGTAGTCACCAGTGAGGAGAGAGGGAAGTAGAAGGGGTAAGCGAGGGTAGGAGATTAAGAGGTACAAACAATTAGGTATAAAATAAGCTACAAAGATATATAGGCTTCCCTTATAGCTCAGTTGGTAAAGAATCTGTCTGCAATGCAGGAGACCTGGGTTTGATCCCCGGGTGGGGAAGATCCCCTGGAGAAGCAAATGGCAACCCACTCCAGTATTCTTGACTAGAGAATCGCATGGACAGAGGAGCCTGGCAGGCTACAGTCAATGGGGTCGCGAAGAGTTGGATACTTCTTAGCAACTAAATCACCACCACAAGGATATATTATACAACAGGAGAAATATAACCAATATTTTATAATAACAGTAAATTATAAAGTGAAAGTCTCTCAGTTGTGCCTGATTCTTTGCAACCCCAAGGACTATACAGTCCATGAAATTCTCCAGGCCAGAATACAGCCTTTCCCTTCTCCAGGGGATCTTCCCCATCCAGGGATTGAACCCAGGTCTCCCACTTTGCAAGCAGATCTTTACCAACTGAGCCACAAGGGAAGCCCATAAATGGAGTGTAACCTTTAAAAACTGTGAATCACTATATTGTACACCTGCAACTTATGTAATATTAAGTATACTTAATACTTCAAGTATACTTCAATAAAAAAATTTCTTAGCTTCTCAGGTTATACATGGAGTACAATAAAGACCCAGAAACTCAACTCTAGAAGAAATTATAAATACCAAGAAAAGAGGACAACTAGGATATTACTGAGAAAGAGCGTCAGTCTGAAGTATGATATCTTGATGGGTTGTTTCTTTGTCTTCTCCATGCTGACTCAAAGCAGGTATTTGGTTTCACCTATTACAGATGCTATCCATTTACAACATACATCAAAGGTCATTGACCTATTCATACCTTTTCTTCTAGCCCCAGGAAAGCTCTTAATGTTTATTTCCACTCTTTTCTTTATTCCATTTCCAAGAGATTTCTCTAGGAACACCCTTCATGGACAGAGAAACTTGGGTTGGCTTAAGAAGCTTTTTGAGATGCAAAAGCATTTTTCAAGTATCATCTATTTTCTAAGGCAGTGGTTCCTATACCACCATCAGCAGCAGCATCACTTGAGACTTTGTAGAAATACACGTTCTTGGGAATCACTTCAGACCCATGTGAATCAAGGACTCAGGGTTGTGGATCAGCACTCCATGCTATAACAAAGCCTGCAGGTGATTCTGAGACCACTATTCTAAGACACACTTTTCTCCCCGGGCTGCTGAATACCTGGGGATGTATTTTATTAGAAAGGTAGTAGTGGGAGAAGCAGTCACATGTGTCAGGGTCCTGTTGAAATGTTCTCTTTTGTCACCTAATGTATTCTCTTTTCCTCTGTTCTTAATTAAAACAAAACCCAGTTTTATAATGTGGGAATCTGAGGGCTTAGTGCTATACAAAATACAGCATCAGAATCCTTTTCTAGTAGTGTACAGGCTCTAAAAGGCAGATCATATAACTTTCCCCGCAAAGGCCAACTTCAGATACTAGACAAGCCACTCCCAACCATCACTCGAATCAGTACCCATTGCCAAAGCAATCACAGGGGTATGATTAGACCTTTCCTTAAAAACAAAATGTGCCTTCAATGAGTAGGTTACTAAACCACAAGGGCTTCCCAGGTGGTGCTAGTGGTAAGAACCTGCCTGCCAATGCAGGAAACATAACAGATGTGGGTTCGATCCTTGGGTTGGGAAGATCACCTGGAGGAGAGTATGGCAACTCACTCCAGTATTCTTGTTTAGAGAATCCCATGGGGAGGAGCCTGGTGGGCTGCAGTCCATAGGATCACAAAGAGTCGGACACGACTAAAGCAACTTAGTACCCATGAAGTAAAGCACAGAAGGGTGTCTCTCTGGGTTTTATTTATATAGTACTATGAAGTCTTAGATGAGCCAGCACTATGGAAAATGTCCACAGAGGTCACTGTCAGGAGGGATATATGGAGACTGTTTGTGGTTTGCTTAACTGAGACTCCAGAGGCATCTTTAATCTTAAACGAGCAGTTGTGTTTGACTCTTTGACTTGAGCCTTGGTGGCATTGCTCAGCATCTGATTAGCTTTGGTGGGGTGGGTGTGGAAGGCTAGTCTTTCTTCTCATTCAGAAGCATGTGCATGATGTAGAGAGGGAAGAGTATTTAGACGCCATCTAGACCCACTGTTTAACATTCAGAAAACTAAGCTCAACATTCAGAAAACTAAGCTCAACATTCAGAAAACTAAGATCATGTCCTCTGGTCCTATCACTTCGTGGCAAATAGATGGGGAAACAGTGGAAACAGTGTCAGACTTTATTTTGGGGGGCTCCGAAATCACTGCAGATGGTGACTGTAGACATGAAATTAAAAGATGCTTACTCCTTGGAAGGAAAGTTATGACCAACCTAGATAGCATGTTCAAAAGCAGAGACATTACCTTGCCAACAAAGGTCCGTCTAGTCAAGGCTATAGTTTTTCCAGTGGTCATGTATGGATATGAGAGTTGGACTGTGAAGAAAGCTGAGTGCCGAAGAATTGATGCTTTAAACTGTGGTGTTGGAGAAGACTCTTGAGAGTCCCTGGGACTGCAAGGAGATCCAACCAGTCCATCCTAAAGGAGATCAGTCCTTGGTGTTCATTGGAAGGACTGGTGCTAAAGCTGAAACTCCAATACTCTGGCCACCTCTTGCGAAGAGTTGATTCATTGGAAAAGACCCTGATGCTGGGAGGGATTGGGGGCAGGAGGAGAAGGGGATGACAGAGGATGATATGGCTGGATAACATCACCGACTTGATGGACATGAGTTTGAGTAGACTCCGGGAGTTGGTGATGGACAGGGAGGCCTGGCATGCTGCAATTCATGGGGTCCAAAGAATCGGACACGACTGAGCGACTGAACTGAACTGAGACCTACTGTTTAGAGACTTACATAGAAAATGCATGTCTTTGAACCTGTGAATAATTAAAGACACTCAGCATAATTATCACATTGTATTGTAATTGTTAGTCTACTAGGCTGTCATCACTGCTAAATGTGAGGTCTTTGAGAGCGCAGACTTCATTTTAACTGTCTTTGAATCTCTGGTAACTAGCATAAAGCCTGGTACACAACAGATTCTTAAAATTTTTGATTAATGATGAATGCATCAACTTTGAATTTAACCTCTGGATCTGTTTGTAGAGGCTCTCAGTAAGATAAGCCATTGAAATGGGCAGGTTTTATTAGAACAGACATCTGGATTTTCATTTGGAAACTTGGATATGTAGTTTATCCCACCTATTTATTAAATATAGAATTATAGCATCTTAGATGGGATCCTTAGATGACCTAGCAATGATATCTTCATTCACTGCATTCATTTTAGAATTACAAATAGCACCCCAGGCAAGATAAGTGATTTGCCTAAGGCTCTACAGCTTATTACTGGGTGGTGAGGCCTGGGCTAGTACACAAATGCCCGAAGTTAATCCTCCTGCTCCTCAGCTGATACTTTGTCTTATCTTCTCAGCTTACATTATTATCATAACTCAGACCTAAATTTCTGAAAGGAATATGAGTTATTTATAGGCCATTTTCTTCAGGTCAAACATAGTCCTGAATATTATCCATAAAATCTTCAATTTTAGAAGGGACCTTAGAAATTTTTGGTCCAAAATCCCAACCCCTAGAGAAGGGAATGGCAGCCCACTTCAGTATTCTTGCCTGGAGAATTCCACGGACAGAAAAACCTGGAAGTCTACTTTGAGCTCACAAAGAGTCAGATACGACTGAGTGACTCACACACACACACACACCCCCCCACACACACACACATCTCCCAACCCAGGAAAGGATCTCCTCCACCAACTCCCTGATAGAATGACATTTAGTCATCGTCTGAAATTCTTCAATAGTGGGAATGTCAGTATCTCATTTTTGAACTGATCTAATGGACACAAAATTCTTACTTTTATGTAAGTGAAATAATGCTATACTTTTTAATGCAATAACTACTGACGTCTAGAACTATGCTGAATGAAGCTAAAACTACTTCTTGGCAGTTGTTACTAAATCTGAATATATTTTTCATTATCAACATTAATCTTTTCTTCAACAAAGCATTCCTTGAATTATTCTTCTTAAAGACAGACTTTCCACAACCACTATCATTCTGTTATAGCCCTTCTCTATTTTTCAGTTTTCCAATATCCCAATTTAGATGTAAAACCCCAAGCTAAATATTTTAGATGTGGTCTAATGGATAAGGAATGCAGTAGAAGAATTTTCTTCCTTTATTGTATGTCCTAGATTTTTGTAAAGTAAGTTTAAAATTGTATTAAATTTTTTGTCTGTCTCACTACTTGCTTCCTGTTGTGTTTTAGGTCAGTTAAAAATTCCAGGTCTTTTTTTTTTTTTTTTTTTTTGAGTGGGGAAGAAAAGATTCCTATTATAGTTAATATTCCCTAGTAAATTCTAGATGGATTAAAAATGTACATGTAAATGTAATAAAAGCACTAAAGGAAAGCATTATATTTTATTTGGAGATTTGAGAAGATATCTTAAGTTTGACTTTCAGAGACCTAAGTCTCATAGAAAAAAGATTGCTACTTTTGTTAACTAAACTTAATAACTTCAATATGGAAAAAATCATAGATAATATTAAAGAATAGAAAACTGAGAAATATGCTTGCAAAATGTATGAAAGGGGTTAACAGACAGTGTCAAAACATAGCTTGTGAATCAACTAAAATAAATGAAAAAACCCATGAATAATTGAATAACAAACAAAGAAATAAAACAACCCACAAACATGTCATGAAATGTTCAAACAAAATAGTACCAAAGGTGCTGGCAAAATTAGACTAGTAAAAATGAAAACATCCAATATTCTGTGTCAAAAAATATCTGACAAAACTGGCTTTCTAACACACAGCTGGTGGGACTGTTTATAACCATTCTTCCTATGATACGTCTCAAATTTATCTTAAGAAGAATATTAAAGATGTGATAAAGAGTGTTATTATAGGATTAATTATTATATAATAGGAAAAATAAAGTTCTAACAATAGGAATTTGGTTGAGTGATGAGTTCAATGTCCAAAGCTATAAAACTGATGTTGTAGAAATATATTTACTTTACAATATAATGAAGTTAACCTATATGACAAAATAGAGTGGTGACATTTTTATAACTTATGTGTGTATCATACTGACAATTTTTTCTTCTATTTGCTTGTTTGCATTTCTTGATTTTTCTAAATCAACCTATAGAATACTTATTATTACAAATTCCTGTTTAGACATGTGTCCTTAATCATAAATTTGTGAATGTTGGTAATTAAATCTATCACCAGTTAAAATATTTCTCAATCTTAATCTTGATTTTATTAACCAAACCATTTTTCCTCCCAGCTTAGTGCTTTTAGCAGTTTTAAAAAATGTCAACTAAATCATCATCAACATACCAGGCAGAGTGAATCCTATGCCTAACATGCCAGAGAGACTACTCTTTCCAAAGGATGTGAATCAGTTAAATAACACCCTTTAATAGATTTGTTCAATCAGCTCTAAATCAATTCCATTGTATTTTCACGTAATCATATAATCAGTTTACATTCTGGTTCTTAATGCATGATAACAAACTTTGTTAAATCTTTACTGGAGTAAAAATTGAATTCCTTTTTGGCATTCACCTGACATAGTATTTTCTGTCTGACAAAACTTGATTTTAACCAACTCCTTTGGGACAAAGGCAAGATATTCTGACCAAACTGCACATAAATTGGCAATATAATGTTCAATCTTAGAATCTTGCTAAAGATAAACAATAAGCTTATTAGTTTCTAAATCAGGAGTCACTTTTCTATCTCTGGGGAAAAGTACATTCATAGTTATGCATGTTTTTCTTAAACATTTTCTTTTCCTGGGAGTTCACTGATTGGTCTACAGGTTTATTCTGAATAATTTGGACCAGAAGACTTCAGCACTTGAAGGAAAAGTTTTGTCTTATCTCTTAATCTTGTTCTGCTTCAATTCCTTCCTAACAATGCTCATTCTATTCTTTCCTTTTAAATAATTTGTCACTACTAGGAAAAGTAGAAGTAAATTCTGAAACAAAGTGGACACTTTAGATGTAATTTCCTGTTGAGATGATCTATTTCAGGGAGACATATTCTAAACAATGGTGATCACCATTTGGCTTTTCTACTACTACCCAGCAGAGGATTTGCACATCTTCGTTGGAGGGCTCCAGGAAGCTCCTTCTGAACAGCAAGAATTTTCCCATGACCTTGATGCTAAAGCCATAGATCTCAGAACTCTTGCAAGCACAGTTTTCTAGAAATAAACATGTAAAACAAGAACTCCCAAATTCTGATATACAAACAGCTTTGGAATTTTAGAAAGTGCTGTCCTGGAATAGCCTCTGGGGAAGAGGAGGACAAAGCAGATAGAAACTAAGAAGAAAAACAAACAAAACTGGAAGTAAGACAAAAGTAGATGTGGCATAAATTTAGTATGTAAAGGTTAATTCAAACTATGCAGTAATATGTAAATGTATATAAATAGGGACTTCCCTAGTACCTCAGCTGGTAAAGAAGCCACCTTTAGTGCAAGAGACTCTGGTTTGATTCCTGGATTGGAAAGTTCCCCTGAGAAAGGATAGGCTACCCACTACAGTATTCTCGGGTTTCCCTGTGGCTCAGATGGTAAGGAATCCTCCTGCAGGGCAGGAGACCTGCGTTCAACCCCTGGGTTGGAAAGATTTGCCTGGAGGATGATATGGCACCCCACTGCAGTATTCTTGCCTGGAGAATCCCCACGGACAGAGGAGCCTGTGTCCATGGGGTTGCAAAGAGTCAGACACAACTGGGCACAGCACAGTAAATATAAATAGATAGCCCCCAAAAAGGACATTGTGGATGTAAATATTACACAATTTCTTTTCTCTCTGGATAGGCTGAGAACAAAAACAAAGCTCTATATATCACTTCAAATGTACTAAGTCCTTGTTTAAAATGGTGTGGAAAGTAGAGTATGTTGCCCTCATGAACTTTACCATCAGAAGGACAGACAATCCCTGAGCAGGAACAGATGTGTCATAAATACTTTGTTGGGATCAATGCTTGATGCTCCAGAGACTCTAGCAGGAGTTCACCTAATTTAAAGGAGAGCAGCGATCACTAGGGAAGCACTGTCTGACATAAACAATATTTAAACTGAAGATAAGCAAGAATTTGCTATGGTGAAAAGGAGGGTGGAGAGCATTTTAGACTGAGGAATAATAAGAACAAAAACTTAACAATATCAATTGACTATAAAAACTTGAAATTGAATTCTTGAGCTCAGTGATCACCACTTCTAGAAGCTCATGGGGACATGAGCATCTCTCTGTGTCCCTTCTTTCACTTTACATTTTGTGACTGGGGACAAGAGCTACGAGACTAGCTCAAGTTTTGACACAGTTGCCAGGAACTTAACATCCTTTCTGAGGTTGACCACTTAACTTGGGAAAGGAGGTTCCATATTTGCCTAAGGATACTTTCAGTAGAAATCTGGACATTTGCTACAACTGCAAAGACATTCATGGCCTATCTCTGCATTCTATTGTTATTGTCATTTAGATGCTAATAGTGACTTAGCTTTGTAATTTGTCTCTCTCCTTCAAATCCTCTCCCATAACTGGCTTTGTGAGTAAACAGAGTTGTTGTCTGAGGCAGATAGACCTAAGTTATTTTCTCCTTGTTTAATAAATTCAAAATAAGCAGGTTATACCGTAGCCCTTTGACTGGAGTAGTTTGGTGCTAGAGGCAATGCTATCTCTGTCTACAGCTGCCACCTCAGACTTAAAATACAGAAGATGCGTTTCTTCTGCTCTAAAGGGAGTATTTGAACCATTTAAGAAAAGCCAGGCTTTAGCAATATGTGAACCATGAACTTCCAGATATTCAAGCTGGTTTTAGAAAAGGCAGAGGAACCAGAGATCAAATTGCTAACATCTGCTGGATCATCGAAAAAGCAAGAAAGTTCCAGAAAAACATCTATTTCTGCTTTATTGACTATGAAAAAGCTTTTGACTGTATGGATCACAATAAACTGTGGAAAATTCTGAAAGGGATGGGAATACCAGACCACCTGACCTGCCTCTTGAGAAACCTGTATGCAGGTCAGGAAGCAACAGTTAGAACTGGACATGGAACAACAGACTGGTTCCAAATAGGAAAAGGAGTACATCAAGGCTGTATATTGTCACTCTCCTTATTTAACTTATATGCAGAGTACATCATGAGAAACGCTGGACTGGAAGAAGCACAAGCTGCAATCAAGATTGCCGGGAGAAATATCAATAATCTCAGATATGCAGATGACACCACCCTTATGGCAGAAAGTGAGGAGGAGCTAAAAAGCCTCTTGTTGAAAGTGAAAGAGGAGAGTGGAAAAGTTGGCTTAAAGCTCAACATTCAGAAAACGAAGATCATGGCATCTGGCCCCATCACTTCATGGGAAATAGATGGGGAAACAGTGGAAACAGTGTCAGACTTTATTTTTCTGGGCTCCAAAATCACTGCAGATGGTGACTGCAGCCATGAAATTAAAAGACGCTTACTCCTTGGAAGAAAAGTTATGACCAACCTAGACAGTTTTAGAAAGCAGAGATATTACTTTGTCAACAAAGGTCTACCTAGTCAAGACTATGATTTTTCCAGTAGTCATGTATAGATGTGAGAGTTGGACTGTAAAGAAATCTGAGTGCCGAAGAATTGATGCTTTTGAACTGTGGTGTTGGAGAAGACTCTTGAGAGTCCCTTGGACTGCAAGGAGATCCAACCAGTCCACTCTAAAGGAGATCTGTCCTGGGTGTTCATTGGAAGGATGGATGTTGAAGCTGAAATTCAAGTACTTTGACCCCCTGATGTGAAGAGCTGACTCATTTGAAAAGGCCCTGATGCTGGGAAAGACAGTGCGGGGGAGAAGCAGGAGATCCCTAAGCATAAAGTACAGTACAGAGCAAGGCCCTGGGCTGCTCATTTTAAATTGATTGCATTTTAAGATCCTATTACCAAATAAGGTCACATTAGGAGATATTGTGAGTTAAAATTTCATCATACAAATTTTGTGTGGTGGTGTTGGTCGTGGGGGAGGGGGGTGTGTACCATTCAATCCGTAGCAGTATACCTATTTTCAAAATGAGAAGTTATATGACTCTTTCAAGGAAGTGGGTTGGCTGGGTGATGGCAAGGAAACCCAGAGCTCTCCACAAGATTGTGCTGATTCCTATGCTTATAAAATATATTTTCTAGGGCTTGTCAAGTGGTCTGGATTTGCTAAAAGCCAGACCATTTACCAGGAGAAAGGGAGGGCAATGATGTAGAGGAATATGTAACATCCACACCAGGGTAAAAACATGTTTCACATCTGAAACTAGTTGAAAGATATAGCACCCATGACTTTGCCCAGTTGAATCGTGCCATCTATTTCTTTGGAGGGAAATCAGATGATGTGATAGGACTCTTATTTCTTTTCTATTGTATTAAACAGATGGCATCAAACAGCACGCTGAGAATATGATGCATATGGGGAGTTACCACAAGCCGGCATCCTTTTGATGAAAAGAAGAAATGTGGCACATAATTGAAGGAAATCACATAAAGATGAACAGAGAATGAAAGAACTGTTTCTAGTAATCTGGAACCAAAATGCCTTTGGCCTCTTTGTTCTCAAATATTCACATTTGAAAGAGGACTGGTCTGATTTATGATACTGTACTAAATGTCCCTTTGTTAGAAAACAAGAGAAAAGAAATACTGTACGTTAAACCTAAGTTTTAGAGTTGGGCATTAACTTCAAATTATATTTTGCATAGTTTGGATTGCTTTATAATGTAAAATGAAAGAAAGAAGAAATAAGCATAAATTCTTATTTAGGAAATCATAATGGTTCGATTTTACTCATTAATTCCTTATTAGTGTTGTATAGTGGAGGTCTCTCACTAGCAAGAACCACTGTCTTCATAGAGGACTCATTTTCTCAGAACTTCCTATGACAAATGCTACTTCTCATAAAGCCTCTCTGTCTGAGCTTCCTGTGTCATTGGTGTGACTGCCTCTTGGCTTACCTTTCCGTCTTCTCTTTTTTATGCTGATTGGTGGTTTTTCTTCTTTTGGCTCCTAAACTATACATTCTTTCCAAATTTTCTTATTAATAGCTTTGCCATAAGATTTTTAAGGCTAAGAATCTATCTCCTATTTCCTTAGCAATATACAGGCATACCTCATTTTATCACGCTTCCCAGATACTGTGCCAACCCTTCGTGAAGCAAGTCTATGGACAGCATTTTTTCCATCAGCATTTTCTACAGCATGTCTCTGTGTTAAGTTTTGGTAATTCTCATAGAATTTCAAACCTTCCACCGGCAAAAAGATTGTGATTCTCAGAAGGTTCAGATGATGATAATATTTTTTAGCAATAAAGCATTTTAAAATTAAGGTATGTACACTTTTTGAAACACTGTTGCACACTTAATAGACTATAATATAGTGTAAATAGCTTTTGTACGCACTGGGAAACCAAGAAATTTGTGTGACTTATTTTATTGAGATATTCACTTTATTGTGTCAGTTTATTGTGTTGATCTGGGACCGAACACACAATATCTCTGAGGTGTGCCTGTACTTAGATGTGTTCAGCCTAAGCATCTTTGGACAGAATGTATTTGTATCTTCTCTTCCTGAGAAAGACTGGAAGGAACAAGCATAATAATTACTGGGAAGCTCTATACCAAGGTAGCATGTGGGGAGCCCTATACCAAGATCACAGGGCAAAAATCTCTGGAGCTGATTAAGCCCCATAGGAACTATTTCCATGAACCTCAAGATTCAAGCCTGTCAGTTCCCTGACCCCATATTAGGTAAAATACCCACCTTATAACATCCGAACCAATCATCTAATGCCACCATTCCAGTAGGAATTTTCAGTATCTTGAGGTTATAAAAATTGTCTGAAAGTCGCTCAGTTGTGTCCGATTCTTTGGACACTATATAGTCCATGGAATTCTCCAGGCCAGAATACCCAAAACATGTCGCTTCATACTTAAGGAAAATTTTAATTTCTTTCTCCATCACTTTTAAATCCCTTATCTCTAAGAAAATATGTATACACCATTCTATCATTCCTACATACCATTCTAGTGTGGGAGTGAAAGTGAAAGTCGCTCAGTCGTGTCTGACATTTTGTGACCCCACAGACTATTCAGTCCATGGACTTCTCCAGGCCAGAATACTAGAGTGGGTAGCCTTTCCTTTCTCCAAGAGATCTTCCCAACCCAGGGATCGAACCCAGGTCTCCTGCAGTGCAGGCAGATTCTTTACCAGCTGAGCCACCAGGGAAGCCCAAGAATACTGGCGTGGGTAGCCTATTCCTTCAAGGGATCTTCCCAACCCAGGAGTTAAACCAGGGTCTACTGTATTGCAGGTGGATTCTTTACCAGCTGAGCTACCAGGGCAGCCCTACAAAAATTGTCAACTAGCCTGCAAAAGAGTTCCATTCTCACTTGAGCTGGCCTGCTGTTCTAACAGCATCTCCTACTCTAATAAAATTTATTCTCCTTTCATTCTGCCTCAGGTCAGGAAATTCTTTTCCAACCTGCACTCAGACCAGGACAATTACCACTGCCTCCAGGTCAATTGCCAAATCTAAAGAAAATGCATATTACTGAATTGCCCCAGGACTGTAGGAAGGTGAAGACTATCAGTTCAGTTCAGTTCGTCGCGCAGTCGTGTCCGACTCTTTGCGACCCCATGAATCGCAGCACGCCAGGCCTCCCTGTCCATCACCAACTCCCGGAGTTCACTCAGACTCACGTCCATTGAGTCCATGATGCCATCCAGCCATCTCATCCTCGGTCGTCCCTTTCTCCTCCTGCCCCCAATCCCTCCCAGCATCAGGGTCTTTTCCAATGAGTCAACTCTTCGCATAAGGTGCCCAAAGTACTGGAGCTTCAGTTTTAGCATCATTCCTTCCAAAGAAATCCCAGGGTTGATCTCCTTCAGAATGGACTGGTTGGATCTCCTTGCAGTCCAAGGGACTCTCAAGAGTCTTCTCCAACACCACAGTTCAAAAGCATCAATTCTTCTGCGCTCAGCCTTCTTCACAGTCCAACTCTCACATCCATACATGACCACAGGAAAAACCATAGCCTTGACTAGACGGACCTTAGTCGGCAAAGTAATGTCTCTGCTTTTGAATATACTATCTAGGTTGGTCATAACTTTTCTTCCAAGGAGTAAGCGCCTTTTAATTTCATGGCTGCAGTCACCATCTGCAGTGATTTTGGAGCCCAAAAAAACAAAGTCTGACACTGTTTCTACTGTTTCCCCATCTATTTCCCATGAAGTGATGGGACTCTCAAGAGTCTTCTCCAACACCACAGTTGAAAAGCATCAATTCTTCTGCGCTCAGCCTTCTTCACAGTCCAACTCTCACATCCATACATGACCACAGTAAAAACCATAGCCTTGACTAGACGAAGACTATGGGAACTTCAAGGTTGAACTGTGCTTAACTTTGTACTCTTATGCTGGCCTAGAGTCTTTGAGCTCTACATCCAGGCTTATCCATGATAGATCCCTCCTTTCACATTTTTTTCTAAGATAGGAAGGGTGCAGTTTATCAGTGTTTTGGTGAAGAAAGATTTACGTCCAGGAAGCTGGACTTTTTGGGATACTGTGAGAGATCCCCATTGGATCAACTTGGAGAGTGAGGCATAATTGTAGGAATTCTTTGGACCTCATGGACTACATAATGAATTAATATTTGGTTTATAAAATAGATACCATAGCCCATAAACCATTAATACTTTGGAAATATGTTGCAAGAGTAGAAAGGGACTTTCCATATAAATTGAAATGTTGCCCTTTGCACATTACTAATTGCTTTGCTATCTTCCTTTTCCTCCTTCCTTCCTGCACCACCCTCCACCAAGTTCCATTTAAATGACAAAGAGACACTTAGAATTGCTCCCTGGAAGAAAAGTTATGACAAACTTAAATAGCATATTAAAAAGCAGAGATATTACTTTGCCAACAAAGGTCTGTCTAGTCAAAGCTATGGTTTTTCCAATAGTCATGTATGGATGTGAGAGCTGGACCATAAAGAAAGCTGAGTGCTGAAGAATTGATGCTTTTGAACTGTGGTGTTGGAGAAGACTCTTGAGAGTCCCTTGGACTGCAAGGAGATCCAACCAGTCAATCTTAAAGGAAATCAGTCTTGAATATTCATTGAAAAGACTAATGCTGAAACTGAAACTCCAACACTTTGGCCACATGTTGTGAAGAACCAACTTACTGGAAAAGACCCGATGCCGGGAAAGATTGAAGGCAGGAGGAGAAGGGGATGACAGAGGATGAGATGGTTGGATGGTGTCACCGACTTGATGGACATGAGTTTGAGCAGGCTTCGGGAGTTGGTGATGGACAGGAAAGCCTGTCATGCTGCAGTCCATGGGATCTCAAAAAGTCGGACACAACTGAGCAACTGAACTGAACTGATACTTAGAATAGGAGGACTCAGGAAAGTTTACATAATAAGAGGATTCTTGCCCAGATCCTGTATACTCCAAGTATATAGGTAATTTTCCAGTCCACAGTTAAATAGAGCCTAGCCTGAGGAGCTACAGTTCATGGAGTCTCGAAGAGTCAGACACAGCTGAGTGACTGAGCTCTCTCTCTCGAGCTCTCTCTCTCACACACACACACACACACATACACACATACAGTTCTTTAAGAGCACCTTCTCAAATAGCAGTCATCGGGATTTCTCATTCCAGTTATTCACAAGCATCAGCCCAGGGCCTTGCTCTGCACTGTACATTATGCTTAGGGATCTCCTGCCTTTAGCATTGCTACAGAGGAGCTCAATTTCTCTGAAAAAGAGCTAAATTTGTCCCAAGCTTGCATTAGCAGCTCTTCAGGACTAATTGTATAGCAAAGCAGTGAGGAAAACTTAAATGCTTTAATCGAGACATTAGTATCATTTCCATAAACTCAATGTACATTCTGGAGAAGGCAATGGCACCCCACTCCAGTACTCTTACCTGGAAAATCCCATGGACGGAGAAGCCTGGTAGGCTGCAGTCCATGGGGTCGCGAAGTGTTGGACACGACTGAGCGACTTCGCTTTGACTTTTCACTTTCATGCATTGGAGAAGGAAATGGCAACCCACTTCAGTATTCTTGCCTAGAGAACCCCAGGGATGGGGGAGCCTGGTGGGCTGCCATCTATGGGGTCGCACAGAGTCGGACACGACTGAAGTGACTTAGCAGCAGCAGCAGCAGCAATGTACATTCTGAGTTCTCATTAATTTAGCAACAAGGTATAAAATAAATGCAATTGTAGAAAAATATACTAATTCTGCTAATTTATGTATACAGAAAAACAAATCTAAAATAATTGCTCTCTGAGTTAAATTTCGAGCCAAAGTTTCATTGTATTCTCTATAATTACATTTCTTGGCCATTCTATTCTCCTTCTTATGTAACCTCCCAAATAAACCAGTTTCCATGCACATGAATTGCATAATGTTAAAAAAATGTACAATTAGAAGATGATTTGGACAAAGCTGCTAAAAATCTGGATTAGTTATCATGTTAGGGTTTCCAAACTCCTTTTCTAGCACCTTTTCTGCTATCAGAGTGCTTTGAGTTGTATGAATTTCAGATCACACTTTCAGCATCCATACTCTGCATCTTCCCACTCTTACTTTGTGACTCATTAGTCTTTCCAAATTATCATCTACATGCCCTTCTATGATTTTCTTCCATGGTTATTCACCTTTTTAATATAGAGAGTACATAGGGGAAAATTGTCTTGACTAAATAGATTAGACCAGAGTTCTTAATGTTTGTTTTCTAAGGGTGTGCACCAACCATGCATCTGGCAAAGGATGCTGCTGCTGTTGCTAGGTCACTTCAGTCATTTCTGGCTCTGTGCAACCCCATGGACGGCAGCCCACCAGGCTCCTCTGTCCCTGGGATTCACCAGGCTCCTCTGTCCCTGGGATTCTCCAGGCAAGAATACTAGAGTGGGTTGCCATTTCCTTCTCCACTGGCAAAGGATAGGTCAAGTCATTTCCTTTTCATCTGTCCGCTCTTTGTTTTCATTTATAAGTGATGATGATACCTACTGATAAGGTTGTTGGAAGAATAGTAGATCTCACCTCGTTATCATCAGAGCAGTGTTCTGCAATAGTCAGTGCTCAAAACTGATAGCTGTAATTACCATCATTATTAGGAATTCTTATGACAAAGCCTTTGTATTTTTCCTTATATCTCACATAACATGATTAAACATAACTTTTAATTTGGTCCCCCTGTTTCTGCAACTCGTCCCTGGTGCCATGTCTTCACATCAGATGCAGGTGGAAGCCAATCCATCAGGAGTATTTTCCCAGTTCGTGGCTATCGTGTTTGGTTTCCCAGCAGCACAGTACAGAGGGAAGGCAAACTGGGGAATGAAACCACACCCAAGCTTTGGAGTTGATAAAAGAGCCAGATAATGAAAATATTTCTCTTAGGGCTAGCTTTGGCAAGATTTTCTGTTTAAATAAAAAACACCATGAAGTTTGGGCCTAGTAACTTGAATATTCTTTTAAATAAAAAGAAGTTAGCATGATAAAGAATGTGACAGAGTTAGGATATACACATGACTAAAATTATTTCAAGTCATCTTTATTTCAGCTTTTTTTAAAGAATGAAAACAGGAAAAAAGCCACGAACACCAGCCCCAACCCTGACAGCAGTGCCCCTTCCCAGGACCCGGTATTTCTTCTCACATTTCTAGTCCTGGCACTTCTTCAGTCAGCACATCTCAAACCAGATGTGCCAAGCCACTCAGCGCTTTCATCCCCAGCATTTTCCTGCCTGATTGCCATCAGTTTTCTGGAGCTGGAGTGTTGATTAACCCCAGAACTTATGATCAAATTTATTTGTTTCTTTCTGACTTTATTAATTTCTTGAAACACCTAATCATCCTTGAAGGGTTACTAGTCAGAGGGTAACTCTGTAGCCTAATAGCATCTTTAGAGAAACACCTGGTGGGAAATGCATTCCTGCAGCCCAGCACCCAGAATCCTACCTGAGAGTGCTCAGCGGGGAAGGAGGGCAGTCAGCAATGGACTGCCTCTCCCAGCCACTGGCTTTCTCTTCTCTGCTGGGTCTGTAGTCCCTGTGCATTTGGAGCAACAACCTGCAAAAGGGTGCACTATCAAGGTGTCAGGTGCCACTGGGCAGGTGTTCCTAGACCTTGGCTAAACGGAGGGTCACTTTTATGCTGAATACAGTCAGCCCTCCATATCTGTGGACTCAAACAACCCTGTGTCAAAAATACTTGAAAAAATTCTAGAAAGTTTCAAAAAGCAAACTTGAATTGCTGCACACCAGCAACTATATATATAGTGTTTACATTGTACTAGGTACAATAACTAATCCAGAGATGATTTAACATATATAGGAGGATATGTGTGGATGATGTGTGTGGGTTATGTGCAAATACTATACCGTTTTAAAAAAGGAACTTGAGATCCATGGATTTTGGTGTCTGAGGAGAACTTGGAACCAGTCCTTCTGAGGATACTTAGAGATGACTGTATATACAACCTAAATGCCACTGGCAACTTTTTCTCTAGGTAAGCCAGTTTGGCTCCTTTGAGCCAACCAATATCAGCATAGCTTTTCCAGTGAGGAGTGGGAAAGAAAAGAGGGCACGTAAACAAGTTTCTAACTCAAGAGATGTTAGCGGCAGCATCTGCTATGGGATATTAGGAATAAAGCTAAAAGTCCAACTAGACTTGGTCTGATATAAAACCTGTTCTGTAATATATCTCAATAACTCATTGAGAATAAGCATAAACCCTTTGCTTGCTAATTTCCTGATGGGTAAAGCAATTAAGTTTATTTGTTTAATCAACAAAGGCTTAATTAATCAGGCATTCTGCCAAGCAAAGGATATATAAAGACATAAAGATAATAAGTTACTGTCTCTGCTTGAAAGAGAAATTCAAGTAAACTAATCGCGGCAATCCAACAGCGAGACGATACGCCAATTGTGGCAGAAAACACAAAGGTACAGAAACACACTTCATAGAGATCTCAGGAGTCAAGGAAAAGCCTCCCTAAAATCCAGCTTTCTCGAAAGGCTGACTTTCTGTGACGTTAAGGGACCCTCCAGCACCTTTGGCTGTTCTCATGTGCATTTGGGTCATGAAGGGGTTCTCATACTTTAATGTTCATTGAAGGCAACTGGAAACTTGATAAAAATGAGGTTCCTGGGCTCCCACTCCAAGAATTTTTTATTATGTTGCTTTGGAGCAGAGCCTGGGAAATCTTTTTAATTTTTATTAACAAGTTTTGTAGGTGATCCTACTAAAAGTAGTTCTCAGACAGTACTTTAATGACGTTGTCGAGAACATTGAATTTCCTTGGTCTCCATCACCAAGGATTCTTCTCAGACCTTTATAAATTCAACTCTTGCAGCAAAAAAGGTAGCTTCTTACCTGTTTGCTGCATTGTTTGCTGCTCTGCTTAAACCCAGGAAAAATACTCTGGGAATCAGAAGTATTTGATTTGCAGGAGTGGGAGTGGATAGAGGAGGGGATCTTGGCCTCATCCACTCTCTGTGGTGAAAACCCAAACTGCGTTCCTCACACACCCCAGCCCTCCTTCAGGAGACAGAGCTGTGGGGCCTCTGCAGAGAGTGTGAGGGAGGTGGTCTGGGAGGTATTTCATTTATGAAACCCTCCCTTTCCCTGAAGCATGTGGCTATACAAAGCAAACAGATTAGTTCTCAGGGAGGAGGTAAGCCCTTTGATGAAGAAAGCCACCTTGAATATTCTCTTGGGGGAACTTTTACCTGTGAACTTGAACCAAGAAAAATGCTAATACAAATGAAAAAGACAGTTTAGACTTGGCTGGGTCCCTGGCACAAACTTTGTAAGAAGCATGTCATTCTCAGTGTCTAGAGAGACCAAGCTGATCTTGTCATTTATCAGCCCGGGGAGCAGAGCTGGAAAAACCCCGCCAGCTTTGGGGGTGAAGCGTGTAGCCTTTGTCATTTAGATGCTACATCCTTTCAAGGGTTTTTCTTTTCTCCCTCTTTTCTTCCTTCTACTCCTTCTCTTTTCCCCTTAAAAAAATTATTTTACCTCAAAACGTATAAAGATAATTTATTTTTTGAAAAATACATCAGAAACATAACACTAAATCCTTTCAAAAATGCAACTTATAGAACTTTCCAGTATCACATTGAAAAAGACTTTCTTCTGATCATTCTCCTTTTGAATGATAACAATGATAATATCATAGATTTGGGGCCATCAAATCCTTGACTAGCCCATGGGGACTAGGATTTTTATCACTGCTTCCCTTTGCTCATCTTCCAGGTGGAGACTTACAGCACTGAGATGTCAGATTTTACTCTTGGTTTCCAATCCCATCTTTATGATATATGAACCTTGTAATATTGGCAAGTCACTTCATATTCTGATTAAGTTTTTCCACTCTTGAAATGGGTACAGTAACATGAGCCCTTTCATTGTAGTTCTAGAATAGCAGAAGCTAAAGTATTTTGTACATTCTGCAGCAAGGTCCCCAACCTCTAGGATTTAATGCCGGATGATCTGAGGTGGAGCCTATGTGTAATGATAACAGAAATAAAGTACATGATAAATGTAATGTGCTTGAATCATCCTGAAACCATCTCTTCTCTAACCCCTGCCCCAGTCTGTGGAAAAATTGTCTTTCATGAAACCAGTCCCTGGTGCCAAAAAGTTGGTGACCACTGCTCTAAAGCATTTTTCTAAATGTGTTCCTTTAGTTTTAGTCTTATAACCTGGTGTGTGTGTGTGTGTGTGTGTGTGTGGTGTGTGACTAAGCCAAAAGATTTGCTATTTCTGGAAAGAAAATATAGTGTGAGAGTAACAGAGTCTCAGGGGACAGCCATTTATATTTGCATTAAAAATAATAACAAGTGTCAAACTAAATTTACAAAGTCTTACTAATTGGTACTCACTGAGGAAAAGGTTACCTACACATATATGCACACGCTGGGAAAATCAGAGAAAAAGTAATGAGCAAACAAAGATCTAAATACGTGCTGAGAGGTGATAAGTGCTTCCCCAGACAGACTTTCTACATCCCAAAGGAGCCTGCTATCTGGAAAAACACACTGATGATGTAATGGGAACCTTTTCCAGAGGAAGCACCTTCTGCTGAGGGAAACGTGGGCCTCTGGCCACAACCAGTGATTTTCAGCGTGTGTCTCTGGCCTGTCCTTCTCATTACCTCAGTTTTCCATTTATGAATTGATGATTCTGCTCCTTTCTCTAAAATGCTACATAGGAGTACTGGAAAATGAAGTAAATTTTGTGAAATTATATGAGAGGCTAAAAGATAAAGTAAGTAAAATTCAACAATAGATTTTTATGGGTGAATTTATTTTGAACTGCTGAGATACCGTGGCAATCACCAAATATACTCAACCCAGCAGGATTCTCAATCTCTGTCTCGCTAAACCATCTGTGTTTCATCAATTCTCACCCATCTGCCCAAACACTGGACAGAGAAGCTAAAGATCACACAGCTTCGAGATGGAACGAAACACAGAAAGTTGATGGGAAACTTTCTAAAGCAACAGGTTATAGACAGTGATGCACAACCAGAGTCCTGAGAGTAAATATATAATTTTCACAGGTGCACTTTTCAACCTGGAACATCTCCAACATGAGGAAGCCAGCTTTGTAACATCCCCGTCCCTTGAACACGCTTGAACATGCTTCGGCATGCTACCAGCCCTTTGGCTCTGTTATTTGGGAATATATTGATGAGACTCCAACAAAAGCTTGATCTGAAGCTACAAAATATTCAGACTGGGGTAAAAACAGATGATGAAATTGGGCAGTGGCTTGTGAGGCTGAAGAGCTTGTCCTTATAATCTCTGGGGTGTTGTAATTTGGGGAGAGGATGGAGTTTGACAACTTGACCAAGGAAGGCTTTGGACTGAAGTGAAAATGTTTATTTGGACTTTGAGTTCCCTCCATTTCCACCAGGGTCTAATAATTTGGACTGGCTTCCCCATCCTCCCTTGACCTAGATGCCTAAAGGAACTTAAACGGAATACATCTCTCTCTCCCACAAGCTAAGCCACATCCAAACACATAGGGTTTCACACACAATACTGAGGTCACTTACTCACTAAACAAAAGTCAAGCCCACAGGGATACTGATGAATACTGCCCTTAGGTCATAAATAACAGTCCTGTTACATTGGCTCTTCACTAACAATTTCCATCTGGCAACACTCACGGCTGCATGTCTGACCACGGGTCAGAGGTGAAAGGGAGGCAGCCGTTCACTGAAGGAATTGTTTTCATTGGTCCATAATTAAAGACTCAAGAAATTGCTCATCGGTGGCCAGAGGGCTCCTCAGGCGTTTTGTGAATCTCTTCCTCTGGCAAATATAGAGTGGGAGTTAGTTGGATGGTATGCTGAAGCATTCCAGACATGAATCTGAGCATTGTCTCTGAGGATCTCTGCACGTAGGTCCAGCTCAACAATGCAAAATAAACTGGCAAGGCAGAGCAAACTCGAGGAATACAGGTGGTTTGGAGTGATGGTTTGCAGGAAGACATTTAAATCCCTGGCAGTTGTACATACCTTTAATTCAGCAAAGGTCCCTTAACATTGCTGCGGCAGTGATTCATGTATTTGTGGCCAGATCAGCGGGTGTGGGTTGGGGACTGACTGACTAGCTGATGGGTAGACATGCCACTCTCCAGATCTCCTCTACTGTCCCTGAACTCTTGTGGCTGGTGAATTCCATTGTTTTCTTTCATGGGGTAGCGGTTAGTCTAAGAGAGGGAAGGGTCCTCTTCAGGACATCTTTTTAGCACCAGACTCTCACCAACTGCCTCTGACACTGTCTTTCTCTATAAATGCATCATAAGCTTAGTCTGCTGTTTACAGAAAATAATAACCTGACTACAGTGCAGAAAAACATTTGTTTCAAACTATATATACACATAGGTAACTTAGCTGTTGAACTCAGGTTGACTCAACAGGGTTGGCTTTTTAAAAAACTGTTTATTTTATATTGGAGCATAGTTGATTAACAATATTGTAGTTTTAGGTGTAGAGCAGAATTATTCATTTATACATGTATCTATTCTTTTTCAAATTATTTCCCCATTTAGGTTGTTACATAATATTGAGCAGAGTTCCCTGTGCCATACAGTAAGTCCTTGTTGGTTATTCATTTTAAATATAGCAGTGTGTACATGGCCATCCCCAAACTCCTTAAATATCCTTTCCCCCAGTTTCTCCCCTCAACAAGATTTTATGTTAAAATCTCTTAGTTGGCCTCAACAAAGATATGTAATCCTTGTAATCTGAATTACATCACTTTGTAATTCTGCCCGGCAGAAGCTCTATTGTATTCCTGCAACCCAGTTTCCAGTCACGATCCCCTAATACTAAATGATATACTTGCTTGTACATTACTCAGGTTAGTAAAAATTTATTTCTTAAATCCTTTCTATAACGGAAAAGTGTACTCACTTGCTGCTCTCTGCTCTTGTCTTTTCCTAATTTTCCTTTGAGCATGCCCCATCAGATCAGTTATCTCTCTTTCTGATTCTCCTTTTCTAATTTATCTTCCAATCCTAACCCTTTGGGGCTTCCCTAGTGGCTCAGATGGTAAAGAATCTTCCTGCAGGGCAGGAGACCTGGGTTCAATCCCTGGGTTGGGAAGATTCTCTGGAGAAGGGAATGGCTACCCACTCTAGTATTCTTGCCTGGAGAAATCCATGGGCAGAGGAGCCTGGTGGGCTACAGTCGACAGGATTGCACAGAGTAGGACATGACTGAGAAGCTAACACACAACACTTCACCCTTTAGTGCATCCCATCTTCGTAAATTCCACCTGCATCCCCTATGAAACTCAATTCACATACCTCTCAATCTGGAACTTAGAAAATCAAGCCTAATTCTTTACAAAAATTAAAACCTCTACAGAAAAATTGGTAGCCACATTGTAAAAAAATGATATTCTGGAGAATATCAGCTACAACAAAACAAATATTTCCCATTGCTGGTAAATGTAATGGACCTGTGACAATAGCTAAGAATATAGCTATTGGGAATGGGATCAATGATAATCATACTGGTTACCATTTGCTGAGCTTTCACTGTGCCAGGCATAGTTCTGAGCACTTTACATATTATTTAATCTGACAACAACTAAATGAAGTCACAATTATCATCTACATTTTCAGATAAGGAAAGTAAGTTTTTTATGTTTCACCGACTATAAAGTGGTAGAGTGATTAAACCCTTGACTGCAAGAATTTAGAACAAAACAAACAAAAAAAACAAAAACCCTCTGCTTGTAGTGAAATTGCCTGTTTTCAATCTTGAGTTCTATCACCAGTAATATTTGATTTGCTGGTTTAGTAGCAACAATCTACGAGAGGTGAATGAGGAAAAATAGCAAATTTTTACAGATGCCTTTCACTGGCATGAGGAGTTTAGACTATGAGACCAGAAGTGTGAGGAATTGTGCTTTATCCCAAACTGAACACAGCTTTCATCCATTTATCTGCACCCAAATCCTTTGGTGCATCAAGTCCTGGGTAAAATCTCACCTTCGTAGACCTGGGAAAAGTTCCCTATGTATAATACAGTGAATTACTTGCAATATTTATAATAATAACCTACAAGGGAAAAGAATCTGAAAAAGAATATGTATATAATATATATATAAGAATATATATATATATAAATCACTGTGCTGTATACCTGAAACTAACATAATATTGTAAATCATCTATGCTTCATTTAAAAAATGCTTTAGAAATAAAAAATATCTTGACCTTTTAGTTTATGATTCCGTGTCTCAAATCGAGGTGACCACTGTTCTCAATCTGACCAGAATAACCAAACAGGGACTGTGAGACCAGATGCCTTAGTGAAGTGACTTTCTTAGTTGATACATGCACTGAAGGGATGTCTTTGCTTTAATACCTCAAGGCTATCTGTGCCCTACGGCCCCTAATACTTAGTAAGAACTCAGTATGGGTTTGCCAAATAAAAGAATGCCTTGTCCTAGTCTTTGCCAAGTTGGGAAAATGCCGCATTTGTCCAGGCTAGAATATTCCACATTTCACAAGCATTTTTAGAGCAGATGTTAAGTGGGGCCCTTCAGAGGCTCTGTGAAACCTCTGAAATTACATGCAAAATTCTGTATTTACATGTGGGAATTTTGGTGAGGATCTTTAGCATTCATCAAAATTTTAAGAAGGTTCTTGAACCAAATTATTTAAGAATCACTGCTTCACGGTTTACAAAACAGTTATGCTTAATTATTTTGCTTGATCATGTCAATGTCATGAGAAAGATAATATAATGATCGTTAATTTACAGAAGAAGAAAATTTGAAATTGAGAAAGATGGCACAGGTATTAAATTTAAAAGCCTGGTGTTCTGGCTCCAGACTTCTGTTCTTTCCATTTGTAGTATGTGTGTGTGTGTTGTATTTGCAGAAAAAGAAACAACAATGAACTGTTAAGTGAATTCTACATGACTGATCAGAGGTGGGATCCTCTCTCCCTCAAAGCTCAATTAGTCCATGTCTTCGCACCCACCTACTGGCTTCAATGCTTGGGGAATTGGCTCTGGTCAGCGCAAGTCCTAATGCCTCCATTGATTGTTAACCCGGCAGAGAGATTTAAGAAGCAGGAAAGAAGATACATCATCACTTACTTTTGAGACTTAGCTGTTATCTGTATAAGAGTCTACAAAACCACTTACTCCGACCTGAATACATTTCTTTCTCCTTCTAAAGACAGCTGAAGGCATTAAGTGATTTCTAGATCAATCGTCTTTCCTGGATGATTTGTACTACCTGATATCTGGGACTCATTTTCTCATTTGAAAAGTGAGGGCTTTAGGACCAGATTATTTTGTGGATGACTTTTACCTTTAAAGAGCTCTGTCTGTTATACTATTGTGGAAGAAATGAATAACGTAGGGGAAGGGAAAGTAAAAAAAGCATGAAAGCAGCCACTCTGTTAGGGTTCTTGGAGCCATGACTTCCTATTATCTTCCTTCACTGGTGTTTGGATTCAACTGTTTTTTTTTTTTTTTTTTTTCTCACTGCACCTTGAGTGCCAGCATCACTGTTTTCTCCCACCAGTTCAGGTAACCCACTGGTCAGTTTAGGGCATGTCAAGCACAGTTGCTGGTGGAGGGAGCCAGGGCCCAGGCTCCCGAGGCCGAGGCCGAGGCTTTGTGCCTGTGCGTTTCCTCCATCCTCTGGCTCGTTCCCCTGGACCCTGGAGGGTGTTGGTTTGATGACCTGTGTAGGCTTTTCAGTCGGTGAGTCTGCAAGTCCTCCTCTGGGTTATATTACCCAGGGATTAACACGTTCTCACACAGCAAGGACAACTTAAGGCTTGGAAGACTGAATCTGACTCATGAAAAGTAAGGAGAGTTAGAGTTCAAGTCTGAGCAAGTGGGGTTTATTTCCTGCTCTTTGGGATCCCAGCTGTCTTGTTGCACAACTCTGGGAGGTGTCCATTCTGTTGTATTCCCTATTAAAGGAGTCCCTGGAGCACACTGTGGTAGGAGTAGCGCCCCTTGGAATTGAATGATGCCACTGCCCTGCGTGTGATGCCTTGAGTAACTTCATTTCAACTCACAGAAGTTAACATCATCTGGAGGTTGAAATCTGAGGGCTGGGGAGTACTTTTATCATGGTGCCCTTAGAAAACCTGGCAAAATTCCATACCAAGACGTGTGTGTGTGTGTGTGTGTGTGTGTGTGTGTGTGCGCTCAGTTGTGTCCAACTCTTTGTGACCCCATGAGCTATAGCTGTCCACCAGGCTCCTCTGTCCATGCGATTTTCCAGGCAAGAATACTGGAGTGGGTTGCCATTCTCTTCTCTAGAGGATCTTCTTGACCCAGGGATTGAACCCACATCTCCTGCATAAAACTCTTAGCTGTTGGAGTTATTTTGGTTAGTTGTATGGAGTAGGGTGGTTGCAAGTGGTTTCAGGAGTTAATGGATTTCTTTGCTCGGTTTCCATGTGACCAGTTTACCATTTAAAAAATTGCTATTTCCTGACTACCAACCAATCGCCAAGAACTTCCCAAACATGACTTCACTGAATCCTCCCAGTAACCCTTTGAGGCAGGTGTTATTATCCATCTCTATTTTATAAACAGAAAATTGGATTTCCAAGATGTTTATAATTTGCCCAAGATCGCAATGACCCAGGGATTGAACCCACATCTCCTGCATAAAACTCTTAGCTGTTGGAGTTATTTTGGTTAGTTGTATGGAGTAGGGTGGTTGCAAGTGGTTTCAGGAGTTAATGGATTTCTTTGCTCGGTTTCCATGTGACCAGTTTACCATTTAAAAAATTGCTATTTCCTGACTACCAACCAATCGCCAAGAACTTCCCAAACATGACTTCACTGAATCCTCCCAGTAACCCTTTGAGGCAGGTGTTATTATCCATCTCTATTTTATAAACAGAAAATTGGATTTCCAAGATGTTTATAATTTGCCCAAGATCGCACAACTTAAGTAGCAACCAGTTCAGTTCAATGTTAGTGGTCAAATAAGATTTGTCTGATTCTAAAGTTGTGCTGTTACCAGAACACCAAACTGCTTCTTATTTAGGCATTATGTTTTCTTGAGCAAATAGAGCCATAATCGTTTGTTTACTGGCAGTAGAAGTAGTGACAGTAATACCAGCAACATATGTGGAGCTCATTATGTGCTGGGAACTGTCCTAACACTTTATAATTCATCTAATAACTAATCCCTTGTTAAAGCTTACAATGTAGAGTTGAGCCCCATTTATGGATGAGGAAGACATGGAGAGGTTGAGAAACTGGCCCAAAGTCGCTCAGTTCACTGGTAAGAGGAGGAGCTGGGAATCCAAGCCAGAAGGGTGGGCTCTAGAGCCTATGCAGGCCATTGGAGACTAGAGTAGGTTGTTAAAGAGGTAAGTCATTCGGTGACTTGTCAGAAAACCTATGGTCCTGTTTACACTGGTCTGGGCTTGCATTAGGCAGAGTTTCTGAAGAAGAGATGACACTCTAGGAGAGAAAAGCACTAGTGAGTCCATGAGAGTAATCTCTAAGTCCTTGGTTTTCATTGCCTGCTTGGACCACACGCCCAGTTACAGGCAAGGTCTTAGAGCCAGGGCAGCTCTGCTCTCCTGCCTTTCCTTGGGTGACACCCATGGGAGTGCACAGGAGAAGATGGGCTCACAGAGTGACACCTCCTGCATCCAAAGAGTAGGTCGTTTTAATTTTCCCTCTTCTCTTGTCATGTAGATGGATGTCTCTCCTTTTTCAGAAAAGTAAAATCAATTCTCTAGAATGCTTAGGAAACAGAGGGTTTTGAATCTGCAATGCTTATGAATCTGCTGAGAGCACTGGGAAGTGAGGCTTCTTTTCTGCACATGAAGTCATATTTTAACCGAAACCAAAAGGAAAAAAAAAAAGAGAGAGAGAGAGAGACTTGAGAGTCTGTGGGGATCAGAGCTGGGTATTGTGTTACAGAAATTTTCCATTTCAGACACAAACTACATACAGTGGTATGTGGGCCAAAAAAGGCAGAGAGAGACTCCAGGAGGGCCTGAAGAAATAATGTCTCCTCCTTTAATGCCAAGGAGTGTGTCCAGATTCTGAGGGAGGGCTGTCCAGAGGGTCTGGATCGGATCTCACTCAGAAGTCTGGGATTAGAGTGATGATGATACCAGCTGCATCACAGAGCTCCCTAAAATGCAAGAGAGTTAATTTCTCAGTGACTTGGTTTTCAATATCTGAAAATGAGACAAACATCTCAAAATCTGTTGGGAGTAGTAAAAATGGTATGAATAGTGGTATGATCAGGCTAGTTATAGTATTATTAAGCAATACTTACGCTAGAGATTATTGAAGCCTTATAATGCATGAACCGCTGTGTTAAAGCTTTTTAAACATTATCTCATTTAATTCTCTCAACTTAATGAGATCAGTGATATTATTTTTTCAAATTTGTACCTGAGGAAACTACGGTTTAGAAAAGCTAAAGATTGACTTGAACAAGCTCATAACTTTAAGTGGTGAACTTGAGTTTCAAATGTTAGTCTGGCACCTATGAATTGACACCTATCCTGCCTTCCCATGGAAAGGCCAACCTTGGCCCACACTGCTCTGGTCCCAAGCTAAATCTTGTGGAGCAATAGGGGACATCACTTAATTGATAGAGTGTTATGTTGACCGGCGCCCCCCTACCCCCACCCTATTTTTTATCAGTGCCCCTTTCAGGTTAACATGGAAGCCCTATTTTAAAGAAATGTTGGATTGGTTTTCCAGGAATATAAACTAGTCTTGGTCCCTTGAACTTAATTCTGAAATGGGTATTGCCTCCAGCAGTGCTTCTTATGGCTGTTCAGTATCCCTAACCAGCAGCGTTGGCATCACCGGGAAACTAGCAGGAAATGTAAATTGTCTGCCCCTGCCCAGATGTGCTGAATTGGAAACCCTCAAGGTGGGGCTCAGCAATGCGTGTTTTAACAACCCCACAAGCTGATTCTGATGCAGCTAAAGTCTGAGAGCCACTGGCCTCTGGGGCAGATAAAAGAGAGAGTTAAATCAGGACTAGAGGTCTCTGATTCTTAACAGCTGCTAGTGACTCACTCTCCCCAGTCATTCCCTTCTGGGTTTCTGTCCTTTTTAGGATGAAGGATTTGCTCGCATCCCATCATGTGTGAAAAATTACATCAACAGTGTCCATTCCTTTCTGAATCGATGTCCATGAGGAGACTTTGAGCTTTATCCCCTCCTGTGTGCAACACAGCCCCCTCTGTTTTTAGAACCACTTGCTCATTTTCCAGTCTGGATGATTAACTTCAAGTTACCATCATACCAGAAACAAAAAATAAGCTGTAATAAAATTGTGGTTCTAGGCTGAACTGAACGATTGCAAATTGGGGTTGAGTCTCCAAATCTGCTTATTCCTGAAGGTTCGGAACACTGGAGCTACGTACAAGCCAAGGGGCGTCTGGTCCCCCCTCTCCTCCCCACCCTGCCTAAAATTGGTGACAGAGAGTGAAGCAACTAAAGCTGAAGATGGGGAAAATCATTGCTTCAGTTGTTTAGTACAAGCTCTGACTCATACTTGTCTGCTTCCCAGGATCACTGGTCCCACATATCTCTCAGTGGGAAACCTAAAATTGAATACACATCTCAGAAACAAAAAATGGGATAGGTTTTCTTTGCTATAGTTCCTTCTCCTGAGACTGGTGTGAGATGGGTCTTCAGTCCAACACAAATCTGCCAATAAATTAACGCCAAGTTTGCTAGATTGTTTGGAGAAGGAAATGGCAACCCACTCCAGTATTTTTGCCTGGAGAATCCCACGGACAGAGGAACATGGCAGGCTACAGTCCATAGGGTCAAAAGAGTCGGACACAACTTAGCTCTGTCTTTCTTTACTAGATTGTTACAAAAGCCCTTCTTGTTATCTGAGATGCTACTTTTCCTAATACAAAAAATAGTGGTAAATTCTGCTTGATCTTGCCAGAAAATGGAAACCATAGTTATTGATGTGACCTGTATTTAGCATCTTTGGGATAGAAGAACATTTTCTTGTATCTCAACAAAGGTTTACTAACATTAAGTTCTGGTTGAAGGGGTCTCCAGAGTCCCTCTTATATCTCCAAATAAGGTAAAATAAGAATTTAAAAAATGTGAGCATGGTTTCTGTTGCCAGAAACTGTTTTTGAGTTTCAAAAGAGTTTCGCTCAGCACTTTGTGTTGCTATCTGGTCTTATTTTAATTCACTGCAGACGTACTGAAGAATGTAAGTCATGAGCACGAGTTAGCAACATCCAAATGAAGGCAAGATGTGTTATGGGGTAAACCCTGACACAGTGGAAGTGGAGACTTTGCCTAGCAATGTCTTTCCTGAAATGCTCTTACAAGTGTCATGGCTACAGACTAAATTCAGTAAGGGAGAATGCCAAAACTGGGATTTTCTCTGCTCTTCCCTATTTGACAGACACACCAAGTTCTCTACCCCTCAAGATCCTTATGTTACAAATTGCATGGTGTTTCTCTTATGAACCAACAATAAATATTTTACCTCAACATAAAATTTTGAATAACAAGTTTGGAGACAGAGAAATCCAAGTCCAGTGTCTTACATTCTCTTTTAATAGCTACGTGTCTTTGGGCCAGTAACTTAACCTCTTTGAGACTACTTTAAATTAAAGTAGGATAAAAATAATCACTGCAAAGAGTTGCTATGAAGACTGACTTGGATAATGTCTAATGTTGGCATTTAGTTGCTATTAGTATTATTTTTGCCATCTCAAACTCAGTTGGTTCATATTGTTAATTTAATGTTTAAGCAAATATTCCCTGATGCCTATATATATATATTTCAGTTCAGTTCAGTCGCTCAGCCGTGTCCAAACCTTTGCAACCCCATGGACTGCAGCACACCAGGCCTTCCTGTCCATCAGTCCTGGGTTTACTCAAAATCCTGTCCATTGAGTTGGTGATGGAATCCAGTCATCTCATTCTCTGTCATTCTCTTCTCCTCCTGGCTTCAATCTTTGCCAATATCAGGGGCTTTTCAAATGAGTCAGTTCTTCGCATCAGATGGCCGAAGTATTGGAGTTTCAGCTTCAGCATTAGTCCTTCCAAGGAATATTCAGGACTGATCTATAGGACGGACTGGTTGGATCTCCTTGCAGTCCAAGGGACTCTCAAGAGTCTTCTCCAACACCACAGTTCAAAAGTATCAATTCTTCAGCTCTCAGCTTTCTTTATACACCAACTCTCACATCCATACATGACTACTGGAAAAACCATAGCCTTGACTAGATGGACCTTTGTTTGCAACATAACGTCTCTGCTTTTTAATATGCTGTCTAGGTTGGTCATAACTTTTCTTCCAAGGAGTAAGCGTCTTTTAATTTCATGGCTGCAGTCACCATCTGCAGTGATTTTGGAGCCCCCAAAAATAAAGTCTGACACTGTTTCTACTGTGTCCCCATCTTTCCCATGAAGTGATGGGACCAGATGCCATGATCTTAGTTTCCTGAATGTTGAGCTTTAAGCCAACTTTTTCATTCTCCTCTTTCACTTTCATCAAGAGGCTTTTTAGTTCTTCTTACTTTCTGCCACAAGG
>SJXQ01001558.1:683877-696579 GCA_006408695.1 Aepyceros melampus | reverse complement strand
GCTTTCTTATCTCTTCTTGCTATTCTTTGGAACTCTGCATTCAGATGCTTATATCTTTCCTTTTCTCCTTTGCTTTTTGCTTCTCTTCTTTTCACAGCTATTTGTAAGGCCTCCCCAGACAGCCATTTTGCCTTTTTGCATTTCTTTTCCATGGGGATGGTCTTGATCCCTATCTCCTGTACAATGTCACGAACCTCATTCCATAATTCATCAGGCACTTCATCTATCAGATCTAGACCCTTAAACCTATTTCTCACTTCCACTGTATATTCATAAGGGATTTGATTTAGGTCATAACTGAATGGTCTAGTGGTTTTCCCTACTTTGTTCAATTTAAGTCTGAATTTGACAATAAGGAGTTCATGATCTCAGCCACAGTCAGCTCCCAGGCTTGTTTTTGCTGACTGTATAGAGCTTCTCCCTCTTCGGCTGCAAAGAATATAATCAATCTGATTTCAGTATTGACCATCTGGTGATGTCCATGTGTAGAGTCTTCTCTTGTGTTGTTGGAAGAGGGTGTTGGCTATGACCAGTGTGTTCTCTTGGCAAAACTCTATTACCCTTTGCCTTGCTTCATATGTATGTGTGTGTGTATATATATATATGAGTTATGATTATGAATTATGATTTTCCACATGAAAAATCCCATGGACAGGGGAGCCTAGCAAGCTGCAATCCATGGCGTCACAAAGAGATGGACATGACGAATGACTGAGCATGCACGCCTCATTCATACACTCATTGTGATTTCCTTCTCCAGCGATTTTCCCAACCCAGGCATCAAACCTGGGTCTCCAGTATTGCCAGTCAAATTCGTTGCCTCTGAGCTACCAGGGAAACCCTACATACACTCACACATCAGACAAATATATAATAAGAAATAGATATGTAAAATCACATTTTTACTCCAGACAGCTCTGAAAAGCAGTAAGTTTTCTCTTTTCTTTCTTCCTTGAACTTCACTGTGAACTCAGGAGACATACTCCTAGCATTACATCTTACATCCTGAGTGATGCTTACAAGCTAAAGATGGCCTAGACCCCTCATTGGTAAGACCCATTGGCAAAGTACAGGTTGTTCCATCTGTCTTGCTGATGTCTAGCAGATCACAAAATCACTTTCATGGTGTTATCATGTTTGCTCACTCACCCACCATATGGATTCAATCCTATGAAAAATGTCACACATAGATTATTCAAGCCATGCCCACAGTAAAAAATGTATTTGGAATCTAGTGTTAGAAAAGAATTTAACAACACTTTGTTGTTTCTAGTGAAGTCTGACTCTGGTATTTAAAACATATGTATATACTCAAAAAGTCAAGAAATAAACTATTGATGTCATAATATTATTGTTTTCTATTTGTTTTATAAATGAATTTATTAATGTGTTTCACAAATTCAGTATTAAAAAAGTAGGGATTCTGTGGGAAAAGAGGATGGTAGAATTTTAAAATATGTTAGGATATGAATACAGGCATTTCTTTGGTTAAAAATTTCATATACATGTATACACACTAAACTTTAGAAACTCCCACTGACTAGAGGAATGCGGAGAGAAGCAGGGCATGAAGAGGGCAGGGCTGGGGGCTGGTGGAGAAGCATTAGCTCATCTGCTTCTCCCTGCCACACTGAAATTATCCCCCATATGATGGTTTATGTTTCTGTGGTTTGCTGAGAACTTGAGCTAGTTTTAAGTAATTTTCTTCAAGGTCCTCTAAGCCAGTTTAAAATTATTTTGTGAGCAATTCATTCTATCACATGCTTTAGCAAAATCTACCACAATCTAATAAGCATCTGGATATGTTCTTTGAGATGCAGCCCAGTGTCTCCTTTCCTCAAATTTCAACTTTCTACCTTGTTGCAGCAAAATATCTTTACGTCCTTGATGTTTAAATGTTTCCCAGGCACCAAGTATTTTGAGCCAGTCTTGCTATACAATCCACAAGAGACTCTTTGAGATTCATGGTCTGTGTCTCCAACCAGAGGTTTTACAAAAGGAATTGAACATAAGGTGGTAATAAATAGGTCATGAAATGCTTGAGAGTTACAGCTTGTTTTGTTCTTTGCTTCATTTTTTTTTTTTAATTAAATTTTATTTTTTAGTTTGTTTTGCTTTACAATACTGTATTCGTTTTGCTATACATTGACATGAATCAGCCACGAGTGTACATGAACTCCCAATCCCGACCCCCACCTCCCCCCTCCCACCCCACACCCTCTCTCTGGATTGTCCCCGTGTATCATTCCCAAGCATCCTTCTTTGCTTCATTTTTAATTCAGCCGGTACAGAGTATTTTTTGACCATCTATTATGTGAAAGACACTGGGCCAGGACTCTTTGGCCCTGGACCTTGCACAAGTTTTCTCTTCTTGTTCTACCCCAGGGGGTTACTATTTGTCTTATACATACCATACACACATACAGACCATTTTCATCTTTATCTCCTCTGCTTTTTTTCTTTTTACATTTGGTGTTTGTTTAATGTTTTACATTCTGAGATCACAAGATTGACTTAGAACAATTTTCACCAAACTTCCCAGTTGAAAATTATCACCTAAGGTATTAAAAACAAGCAAATACATAAACAAAAATACAAACAAACAGTTCTTGGTCCACCTGAGCCAGTGTAAAATTACTTAAATATAAATAAAAGGGCTCACATATTCCGTGGTTCAATAGTGTTGAGGAAAAGACCAGGAATTTAATTATTAGGGAGTTAATTCTTTTCAACAGATTAGTCTAGGAAGAATTGGAGTAGGGGCTGATCTCCCAGGTCTTTTCTAACTTTAACAGATCACTCTTCAGACAATCGTGATGACTTTTCTCAGAGGTCTTGGTTGATAAATTCCACCAACTCTCTTCTTCAGCTTCTGACCCTTATTAACCTGTTCTTGCCTTTGAACTTCCATAGCAGCTCTTTGCATTTTTCAGCTGTTTCTTTTGCACTAACTGCTTCAATCCCACAAACTTTCATGTAAATCTTTAATTATATTTTAATGCTTCAAAAATTTTTATGCCTACTAAGACTATGGCGGACTCCTTAAGAGAAGGGGCAAAATTCTTCATTTGTATTCACATAACACTTTGCACTCAGGGGAATGACATTTTATTTCTAATTTAATTTTCCCTCTAAATATTAATATCTCATTGCATTGGTAAAAAATATATCTTTTCATTCTTTATACCAAGATACATACAATTTGGGAACCCTAGTTTTAGTCTAGCTAGTGCAGCTGTTAGGTACTCATATAACCCCCTAATCCTTTATAAAAACTTAATCAGACAGCTGGCTTGATAATATGTAGTTTCAATAACAGCCTCTGTTGAGGAAAATAATATCCCATTGTAGTAAGTCTTGCAGATTAATGATGTTTCTCTGCAAAAAAAAAAAAAAAAATGTCTAATGGACAAGCAGGCTTTCTCTAAACTGGAAATCAAGCAACAAGCTGGAAAAAAAAATCACCTTTATTTCTACTGTGAGATGGAAGTGTATTCTTTGGATTTAGCAACTAGTGGTATCTTTGTTATATTAATGGTTTAATTAGATGGTTTCAGGGTGGTGTAACAGCTCTTTAAAGGACTTTTAACAAGGACGCTATTGTTAAAGCAAAACAGCTCTTTCATTTGAGCCATTAAAATTATAGGGGGAAAAATGAAAAATACACTGGCAGCTTATTTTTTGGTTCAGCTGCAACTTCTCCTGCTTAATCACCAAAAAGCCTCCACAAGGCAGTTCTTGTTTATACAGCAGTTTGATCTGGATCCTTGTAAAATTAACATAGGTTGACAAATTAAATTTAGCACCACCACCCTCCAGGATGTTGTAAATGTAAAGGAGACTAAAGTAAACATTGGGAATGTTATTGCAATAGGGCAATATGAAGTCAGACCCCATAAAACATAAAAATCTTGCTTATGAATATAATTTAGTACAAAGAATATCAACAGTTAACATTAATTATTTTTTATATGTATCGACATCATCTTTCAATATGTTACTATGAAAGATGTGCTTGTTTCCTCACAGATTTTTTTTTTTAAACCAGAATTTACCAGAGATCTCTACTGGGTTCTTGAATTAAGCAGTTCAGTGGATTTGTACTATCACAGTTTAAAATCTTCGAGAATTCATAAAGTAAGCATCTTACATTGTTTGTGGTTAATTGCATTAGAACATTTAGCCTCTCTGAATTTGTCCTTTTTTGGAATTTGCAACTTATGTCCCAATAGAATTTAACAAGAAAGCCTCCTCAGCCTTGTGCGGGTTCATTTAGAAGTACAAATAAAAAGACACTGCAGTTTTAAATGAGAAACTTATGTTTAAAGTCTGACTTTGGAGGAAAGAGAAAATATATATTATATAAATGTAATTAATCCAACATAAATATCTTCATTTGTAAACTGCTCAGTTTAATGAGAGCAATGAGGTGATGACAAAGAGGATCATGAGGAGTTTGCTCTGAATGGGCCTCAGAAGGTAACCAAGTGACTGGACTTTCCTGATGTTTGCCTGAACTACTTCCTGTGTCAGGGAATCTCAGTAGGGAAGCCAAGGCCCAGAGGGCCTGAGGCTTCCTTCTCTAGATCACAGACAGCTCAGGCTACCAGCTACATCTGCTTGAGTCTTCACTGAAGAATGCAGACGTCCAGGGGCTTTGGAGATTCTGGTTGAGGTCTCTGATAGAGGGTCAAGTCCAGGGGTGGCTAGTGGAACTGCAGGGGGCATGTGTGGTGACAATGCCCCATGTCAGCGTCTTGCAGACTGTCCTGAGATACCGTCTTGGCTCTGTTTTGCCTCCTCTGTTTCCTCCCTGTGCTTTTCTCTAGTCTTCCTAACCATTCTGTGAACTGACTTACTTCCATTAAATTCCTTTTCTGCTTAAATCTTCAAAGTTACTGTCAGCTTGTGGCACCAAGAACCCTGACTATGAGACCAGAAAGTTAGGACCAGAAGCTCTACTGTGTCCTTGTGCCCATGGATGATCAGGCTCTGGGGGCTGTGACTAGCCCAAGAAATCGAGATGTGTGACTGGCATTATTTAGATTCCCTGGTGGCTCAGAGGTTAAAGTGTCTGCCTGGAATGTGGGAGACCCGGGTTCAATCCCTGGAAAATCCCCTGGAGAAGGAAATGGCAACCCACTCCAGTACTCTTGCCTGGAGAATCAATCCCATGGAAGGAGGAGCCTGGTAGGCTACCATCCACGGGATCACAAAGAGTCGGACACGACTGAGCGACTTTACTTTCACTTTGACTTTTCCTCACTCCAAGTGAAATTTGAGATTACATAGAAGGACACAATCTAAAAAAACTTTAAAAAATAGAGGGAAATAGGAGGAAGCAAACATAAAGATGCTGGCATTTGGATCAGATTGCTAAATGCATTACTTTATAGGGAGAAATGGAACTTGTGGGCACATGAGAACACTCAGTTTAACTGGTTCTCACATTTTCTTCCCCATAGGAGAAGCTTCCTAAGGACCCCAAACAGTCAGAGGCTTCTGTGGATAAGTGATGGATACGGAAATCTTAGCAATGGAAATTCAGCTACCTTTAAGGGGTGGTCAGCAAATAATAGTCCTCAGGCTCCTCTGCCCTGGCATTGCTGCAGCTGATGAGTTCTTGCTTTTGGCTCTGCAATGTTCTTTGTCTTTTCTTTTAAAATCTAAATATATTTGGAAGTCATTTACTTTACCAAAATGTTTCCCAAACATCAGTCATTCATTTGCTATCTTCACAATCCTGCTGTATTCATACACTACCGTTAAAAAAAAATTTTTTTTTATTATATCTATGCTAAGTCACTCAGTCGTGTCTGACTCTTTGCTGCCCCATGGACTGTAGCCCATGAGGCTCCTCTGACCATGGGATTTCCCAGGCAAAAATATTGGAGTGGGCTGCCATTTCCTTCTCCAGGGGATATTCCTGACCCAGGGATTGAACCCATGTCTCTTATGCTTCCTGCATTGTCAGGCAGGTTCTTTACCACTAGCACCACCTGAGAAGCCCCTTTTAATACTTAAGTACTACAATACCTTTATTTTAAATAGCATGCTGCTGCGTTGCTTCAGTCATGTCCGACTCTGTGCGACTCCATAGACGGCAGCCTACCAGGCTCCGCCATCCCTGGGATTCTCCAGGCAAGAACACTGGAGTGGGTTGCCATTTCCTTCTCCAGGGGATCTTCCCAACCTAGAAACTGAACCCGGGTCTCCTGCATTGCAGGCAGACTCTTTATTGAAAAGCTTACTCTGCTCCATCTTTTTAATGTTCATGGAAATAAATTCATAGTAGTAAAATGGTTAAATATCTTTGCTTTGCATGATGCAGAAAATTAATCAAATAAGCTAGGATTTCCCCTTGTTTAAAAACTTGTGCACAGAAGTTAACATTTCAGAGTCTTATCAACTATAAGATGTCCAGATTTTTCTCTAACCCTTGATTTATAATTTGGCTGAGCATAGAATTCCAGGTTTAAATCATGTGTCCTCAGACCTTTGAAGGCATTTTCCTAACATCTTCTATTATCATACTTGATGCTGATGAGAACTCAGAAGTCAGTTTAATTTATATTCCTTGTAAGTTATTATTTTTCCTCTCAACAAGTTATATTCTTTTAATTTTTGGCCTTCTAAAAATACTATAAGGCTACCTAGATTGCTTTTCTTTTTGATTCATTTAGCTGGAAATGGGCCCTTTTAATCTCAGCATCATGATTTTTCAGTACTAAGATTCTTTTTGATAATTTCTTTCTTTTAATTTTATATGTTGTTTCTGAGACACCTGTTAGTTAGATATAGGACTTCCTGGATTGGATCTCAGTATTTGGGAGCTTTATTGGTCAGTGTTTGGTCAGCAAAATCAAAGCTTTTCTGTGTATTCCCAGTAGAAAGTGTTTTAAAACAAGGAATAAGCATTAGAAGGGCGAGGGAGTAAAAGTTTATTGAATTGTCACTGACTAGCTCAATCTGTCATTCCAACGTGTGTGATTCTCCAGATGCTCACCTTGAAGTTGCTTCAAACGTCATGGGCACCTTCTTTCTGCCCCTGTGTCTGCCCATAGCTCTCTCCATTGTTCCCAGGAAATAATGGCCTCCTCTCTTTTACCTTCCAAGTCACAGTTACCCACTCTAGGCTCTAATCTGAAACTCTGGGAAACATAGATTCTGCTTCTTTGGGATGCAGATAAGTCCTTAGTAGGTGTGGCAGAGATGCCGAGAGGACAGACTTAATCCAGCACAGGACCACACTGGTAGAGTGCATCCCCTAAATCTGCCATATGCCAGCCATGCGGCTGGGGGCTAATTCCTTAATTTCTTGATGCTTTAATCTTTCCAGCTATCAAGAGGGAATGGGCTTCCTTGGTGGCTCAGATGGTAAAGAATCCACCTGCAATGCAGGAGGCTGGATTTGATCCCTCGGTCGGGAAGATCCCCTGGAGGAGCATGGCAACCCACCCCAGTATTCTTGCCTGGAGAATCCCATGGACAGAGGAGCCTGGTAGGCTACAGTCCATGGGGTCACAAAGAGTTGGACATGACCTTCCCACCTTCATCAGAGGGAATAATATTCCTGGCTACTTCATAGGTTTGCTGGGAAAACTGATTGAAATAATGGACACAATGGATGTAAATAAGCATATAGTACCTATTCAAGTGCTCTTGGAGAAGGGAATGGCAGTCCACTCCAGTACTATTGCCTGGAGAATCCTATGGACAGAGGAGCCTGGTAGGCTACAGTCCATGCGGTCGCAAAGAGTCGGACAGAAATGAGCGACTTCCTTTCTTTCTTTAGTGTATGTTAGTTATTGTAATCTTTATTATGATATTTAATTATCCTTGTTATTGCATCTCCATTCATGTCATTTTGCTCTAAATTTTGAAAAGATTTTAAACAATATTTTCTAGTACATCTCTTGATTGTTAATAGCAACAGTAATTTTAATCATTAAGGGAACTTTTTTATTCTGGCATTTCTTTTCTTGCAGTGTCTTCTCTGTTATTAGTTTATTCCTTTTTTAAAAAAATACATTTATTTCAGTAAAGTATTCAGAAGATCAAGAGATAAAATCTTGGTTCTAATTTTGTCATTTTATATGGAAGTGATAGTATTGAATCAAAAACTTTAGACTAACAATTCTGTCTTTTTTGTGTTAGGTGATGTGCTAAGAACTTTACTTTCATACTCTCATCTAATTTACCTCAATCTTAAGACATAGGGACAAAGGTACTAATATTATCCTCATTTTTAAAGATGATAACCAAGGCTTACAGAAGTCAAATGACTTGCCAAAGTTCCCACAGCTAGTAACTGGTGACAGAGTTCAAGATCCACCCCTGCTTCTGGATGGATCTCACCATTTTATTTTTTAAGATAACTTTATTTATTTATTTTTGGCCAGGCTGGGTCTTTGTTGCTGTGCAGGACTTTTCTCTAGTTGCAGCAAGCAGGGGTTACTGTCTAGTTTCGGTATGAGGGCTTCTCATTGTGAAGCCTTCTCTTGTTGAAGGAGGAGGGTTTGGCAATATTCTTGCCTGGAGAATCCCCATGGACAGACGAGCCTGGTGGGCTACAGTCCTGGAATAGCAAAGAGTCAGATGTGACTGAGTGACTAAAAACACTCTTGTTGAAGAGCACAGGCTCTAGAGCACAGACTTCAGTAGCTGAGCCACAAGGGTTCTGTAGTTGTGGTTCTCGGTCTCTGGAGCCCAAGCTCAATAGCTGTGGGCTGTGGGCTTAGTTGCTCCATGGCATGTGGGCTCTTCCTGGACCAGGGATCAAACTGGAGTCTCTTGCATTGGCAGGCAGATTCTTTACCACTGAGTCACCAGGGAAGCCCTGGATCTCCTCATTTTAAATGGCTGCACAGTGTCCTCGTATGTGAGTGCATGTGTTTATCCAACTCCTCTCTGATAAACACTTAGGGTGACTTTAAAATTTTGCTGCTATAAGCAAATCTGACACAAATATCTGTGGACTATGGGAAAATTTCAATACACTCTTCCGTTATTGTCTAAAAATAAGTCCTAGAAGGGGATTTGTTAAGTCACAAATTACCCACATTATATGGTTTAACAAGCTGCCCTTAAATAAGAGGTTGCAGCAATTCACACTTCCACCATTGCAGTGTGTGAATGTGCCTGCCCCACCATGCTCTCTAATACCTGGTGTAACTCAATTTCTGCCAATCTTATAAAAAGAAGACGTTATTTCGCTCTTTAAGTTTGCATTTATTTCATTTTTGATGTGGCCAAACAATTTTTCATATGACTGTAGGTCATTTGCCTTTCTACTTTTGTGAATTAGCAGGTTATTTTCTGCTCAACTTTCAACTGGGATATTGCCTTTAGCAGGTCTGCATTTGCAAATACTCTTTAAGGACACTCACATTTTGCCTGTTATTTATGTTGCAAATACAGTTCCCTGGATCACTGTTTCTATTTTTACCTTTGCATATAATATTTGTAAAAAAAAGTTTTAAGTATTTACGTAGTCAAATCTATTCTAAATTAGCTTTTACTTACATTCTTTATTTCAGTGGATAAAAGAATGAAACAAAAATGAAAGCTGGTCCATTAGAAGTTTGATTTTTTAAAATCTAGTTTCTAAAAGAATCCAACAACTCAACAATCTCTTGGCCCAACTTCAGGAAATCGGTGAATTATTTTAAGATGACAAAAGTTTTCACTTACACACTAAATATTTACCTAAGCCAACTTAAGAAGGATTTCCAACCAGGCTTGGATGAAAGCTACTAAGCTTGCCCTTCCGGCTTATATCTTGCTTAAAATGTGTGGTATTCAAGTTGGAGTTGAATTTGGGTGTTAACGGAGGCTGTTGGGGTGGGTTGTCTCTATTCTTTAACTATGAGCTCCCTTAAATGGTGTCCACTGCTAATATCAGAATCCCCACTCTCATTTCTACAGTGCTTGGCTCTTCGTTGCTCAAAGGATAAATGCAATTCAAATCATAACTGAGTTGAACTCAGATTTATAACACTACCGTTCACCAGGCAAAAGTCTCCAAGATTTGGGAGGGCAAGTGGGACCTGAACTGTACAGAATGATCTTAAATTAAGGCTCCAGTTTCAAGGGCTATGAATTAGATACAGGCTCTGATTCAGGGTTCTAAAAGTTCTCATCTTTTAATTAGAAAACTCCCTCTGGACCCTCTTAGCTTCCTCCTCTAGGTAATCAAAACTTCCTTAGCATGCCTACTACAACTGTCTCCATTCTTGTATTTTCTTCTCTTTAAGATACCAGACAAATTCTTGGAAAGAGATAGCTTTTTTCTTCAAAGTCTAAATTCTTAAAAAGAAAAAAATGCAAATTCTAATCTCCTTTTCTTTAAAACACCACTTAGACCTCAACGCCTCTGCAAGTCTTCCTGAGCCGCCATCTAGAACTGTTGCATGTCGTGTTCCGTTGTCAGTGTCCTTATAGCCTCACACCAAGTCGCCTTGGCTCCTTTTCTAGTTCATCTGCTCTGTGAGATTCTGGTCTTCTGGGCAGAACTGTAAGCTACTCATCTCTGTATCTGTAGCACTTAGCACAGTGTCAAGCGTACCTTGAAGTGAAGTGAAGTCGTTCAGTTGTGTTCGACTCTTTGCGACCTCATAGACTTAGCCTACCAGGCTCCTCTGTCCATGGAATTTTCCAGGCAATAGTACTGGAGTGGATTGCCATTTCCTTCTCCAGGGGATCTTCCCAACCCAGGGCACGAACCCGGGTCTCCCACATTGTAGACAGATGCTTTACCGTCTGAGCCACCAGGGAAGCATACCTTAGGCACTCCATAAATGATCTATGTTAGAATGATGGCTAATACTTGATTCCAGTAGGTGGCTATGATCTTGGCTTGGGGCAAGTGGGAATTCTGAGAAAATGCATGTGAAGATAATCATATCCCAGTTGGAGATGTATCAGATAGTGGTTTAAAGAGGAAAAATGGTGACCATCAGATAATCCTCTTTGGGGAACAGACAATGATTAAGACATAGAGTGACTGTCTGTAGAAGAAAGGATTATGTCTGGAGAGGGGGCTAAGCATGTATGCAACCAAGTAATGCTCAGACCACTATATCAATCAATCAGTTTACTTGAGTTTCATTAGTTAATTTTACTCGTAAGATTATGTAAAATAAGATGGCAATGGTATTTAGCATACTAAGAGTTACTTGAAGACATCTGAACTCCAGTATAATTAACCAACCCTGAAATTCATTTAGATATCTCAAAAGAATTTTTTGCATACCAAAGGTTCTTGTACTTTGCCTTTTCTAAAAATGATCAAAATATGTTGTAGCAATTTTAGAGAAATGAGTATGCTATTAATAGGAGTCTCTAAAGCCCACAACTTGGACAGACATTTGCTAATTAATTCCAGAAATTAGCCAAGTATTTAGATTTTGTGGAACTCACACCCAGAAATAGTCCAGACAAAAGATTTTCCTGTTCACAAGACTGATCTAATGCCTTTCTCATATTGAAATTCTTTCCATACATTGTACATACACACACATACACAGCTTATAAATTCTTTTTGTCCTGCTGCAGTTATAACAAAACACTTGGTGCCTCCATATGCCTGAAGATTTATGGGAGGAAAGTCTCTGCTCAAAATACTGCCTTCTCCCTTTTGGGTATGAGCAGTGAAAAACAGGATTATCAGAACAGTTCCCGCGTGTTCTGGAAAGCTTCGGCTGGCCATGCCCCTCCTTGCCTTCACTGTCTATAAGACTCTCAGGCACAGATGGGCAGAGTGAGAAATAGAGGGAAGTGTATATATGGCCAGGTGGCTTTTGGAAAGCAGGGAAACTGAGCTTCATATTTCTTCATGCTCTGAAATGCTTTTTCTCCTGCTAGAAAACTAGCAGGTCTAGAGACTCTAGTCTAGTATTAGGAATTCATTCAGTTCAAGAAGTGATACTGTGCTCACTGATTATAAAAAATAAAATAAAAAACTGTGACTGAAAAAAAAAGACAACTGTTGTTTGGTTACTTGATCATAAATATTAGAGGATATATAAAATTGACCCATATTTCAGCACCTTGCTCGCTTTTTTTTTTTTTTAACTTAATGAGAGTACATTGAGGTCTACATTTCAGCTAAATATGACATTGATATGGATTGTTGGAATCATGAGCTGTTTTGATTCTCTGGCATCACTGAAGGATAGCTCACAGCTGAATCATAAATCTGTCCTCTTTCTATCCTGCCTTAGCTGAGTAGATGTGGTGAGCAACTCAAGGGCGACTTTTGGTGGTTTGTTTTATGACTTCCAGAAAGTAAGTGCAGCCAGTATGCAAACTATCAACTAAGAATTATTTATTGTGTTACACACTCTTCTCCCCAAAAGGCTACATAAGAAGAAGTCAGTTAGATATTAGGAATAGAGTCAAGACTGAGAAATGTGAAAACTCCATAAGATCTTTGCTGAGAAAAATAGTCACATGAGGATGCTGCCAGGAAACTGGTTTATTCTGACTGAATTCAGACCATTCCCTTATCACCTGGAAAGCTACCAGATATCCCTTCAGTTGAGTTCAGTTCAGTTCAGTCGCTCAGTCCTGTCTGACTCTTTGCGACCCCATGAATCACAGCACGCCAGGCCTCCCTGTCCATCACCAACTCCCGGAGTTCACTCAGACTCACGTCTGTTGAGTCCGTGATGCCATCCAGCCATCTCATCCTCTGTCGTC
>SJXQ01001558.1:666050-682997 GCA_006408695.1 Aepyceros melampus | reverse complement strand
TCCTGGCAATTTTGATTCCAGCTTGTGTTTCTTCCAGTCCAGCGTTTCTCATGATTTACTCTGCATATAAGTTAAATAAGCAGGGTGACAATATACAGCCTTGACCTACTCCTTTTCCTATTTGGAACCAGTCTGTTGTTCCATGTCCATCCCTTAGTGATTATAATTATTGTCTTTCCCTCTCTCATCTTTAAAAAGGAAACAAAATGGGCCACAAAGTGATGCAGTCTCGGACTGCTACTGAAACATCAGACCATTGATTCCCAATTTCTTTGGGTGCTTTTCTTGTTGGATCAAGGATTTTTGCCATTACTTACTTATAAGAGTTGATTTTCTTCAGGGTCTTAGAGCTCCCTGGGCATGGTCTATGGCGAGGAAGTGAACCAGTGTGGACTAGTGTGCTACACAAATCCTTTATGAGAACTTCCCATCATGTTTTGATGCTTGGTGCAATTAGCAATTTCCTTTGAACAGTACTGCCCTGGGCAGTTTTCTCTCATACAATGTCACAGTGAGCAAGCATTATTCTTTCTTTCTTATAAGAAAAGTAGAGCAGAGTAAAATAACCTGAGGTTAAAAAAAACAGTGCTTGGAATGAACGTCATAATTCTGTCAGTCATCCCGATGCCCATTCATTTCTGCAAAATATAAGAGGAAAGTCAGAACCTCTCCAAAGAAATCCACCCTTTCGGTTCAAGGCCTCGGGGAAGATCTTTGATTCATTCTTCTTCCTCATTGTGCCTCTTCATTACAAATAGCCTTACATGAAAGTTACAAGAAGAGACATGAGCAAAGGCGTCCAGTTAGCAAGAACCCGGGTGAGTAACTCTGGGCAGGCTGCTGAGGTGGTTTAGGGAGGAGCAGGAGGTCAGAGATGTTTTTGGGATCCACAGCAAACTTAAAGCTCATCCCCAGCCCTTGACCGTTGTTCTGTGAGCTTCAGAGGAGGTGCAGATCTGTCTCTGAGTCTTCTACCTTTCGCTTATAACTTCACCCCTCCTCCCCCAAACACGCACAGTTCCATCTGACTCACTGCCACATTTCTGTCACCCTGGGCAAGTCATGTCACCTCTAAGGACCTCAGTTTATTTATAGAGGGAGGGTAACAGTCGTGACTGCTGCCCTCTGGAACTCACATTCATGACGCCCAGGTGAGGTACAGCTGAGTGTCGGTGCCAGGGTTGCAGCTGCATGGAAAATTTTGATGTGAGTCTCTGCCTTTTCTCAGATGAGTGTGCTCCTTCCCTAGTAAAGCTCAGTGCTGGCCTCTCCAGTTTGTAACAACCTCAAGGTTACATCTCTGAGGTTTTTCATTGCTCTGCCCCCATTTCAGATTCACTTACCTAAGAGGTAGGGATGATGGCTCCAGAGAGATAAAAATAATTTTTGTGTGTTCTTAAAAAAAAAAATTGGAGTAGACTTGCTTTACAATGTTGTGTTAGTTTCTGCTGCACAACACCGTGAATCAGTGATGAATGCTTAGTCACTCAGTTGTGCCTGATTCTTTGCAACCCCCATAGACTGTATCCCATCAGTCTCCTCCATCCATGGGATGCTCCAAGCAAGGATACTGGAGTGGGTAGCCATTCCCTTCTCCAGGGTATCTCCTGACCCACCTGCATTGCAGGTGGACTCAACTGTCTGAGTCACTAGAGCACACATGTCCCCTCCCTCTTGAGCTTCTTTCCCACCCCTACCCTGTTCCATTCCTCTAGGTCATCACAGAGCACGGGCCAAGCTCCCTGTGCTGTACAGCACCTGTCCACTAGCTATCTGATTCACACATGGTAGTGTATATTGTCAGTGCTACTGTCTCAATTCGTCCCATCCTTCCTTTCCCCAGCTGTGTCCATTTTTAAAAGAGCATTCCCAGCTTAATTTCTCCAGTTTTTCTTAGAAGACAGAATATTAAAACTAGAGGAGACATTCAGAATGATAAAAACTACTTTTAAAAAAAGAGAAATCGAGGCCAAGAGAGCTGAAGTGACTTGCTCAGGGTCGTATGATTAGCAAATAATAGCAGCAAAATTGAATATAACCAGGCTCTTTAATCTGCTTGGACATTTTGTTCCCAGATGGCAGGAGAGAGAATAACCCTCAAGACATCATTCCCCAGCCCCCCACCCCTGCAAGACAGTTAATACTTCTAGTTTACTTTTTGTCATCTCTGGAAATGCCAAAGTGTTTTTTTTTTTAATAAATCACTTTTTCTACTAAATTTACAGTCAATTACTAATTTACCATCTGCAGTGAATATTTATTGAGCACACGTAACCTTTAGAAGACTGTACACATAATAAAAAGTATATATACCCACAAAAACAGACCCAAACAGACCCAAGTTCTAAGGAGGCTGTGGTTTGATTTAAGACCTGTAGAAGGTTTAAAACCTTCAAGATGACTTACTTTTGTTTCAAAAATAGTCTCTAACGTGTTTCTGGAAAAGAGTGGGTAACATTTACAGCAGTCATGAAGAACTGTTAATAAACGTTTGTGGGCCTTCAAAGGGAGGATGTAGATGGTAAAGAATTGAAACTGAGTCACCAGCAAGAGAGGAGGGCCTGGCAACCCACTCCAGCGTTCTTGCCTGGAGAATTCCATGGACAGAGGAGCCTGGCAGGCTACTGTCATGGGGTTGCAAAGAGTCAGACATGGCTGGAGCAACTTAGCACGCACATACCAGCAAGCACTTTAGAAATTGGCATCAAGGCACAGAGCAAGACATGGTGCTGTCAGGACCGGAAAGCCTCTGTTGGGCTTTCAAGTTACCAATACAACTACTTTCTATATTATCTCTTCTCAAGGATACTTCCATTATGCCAAGAGGATCAAAAAGAGATGAATTTTGGTAGAGAACAGTCAGGTTTGGGAAAGTCTAGCCATTGGTTCTTGCCTGTATTTGGAATTCTTGTTAAGGAAGCAGAGCTAAATTTTGTGAAAAACATCTGTTTGAACTTCAGGGTACATCTCCTTGGAACTGAGAGATGGGTTTTCCTTTGGTCAGAAAGAAACCTGCTTTCTGTAACATCTCTTGGCAGCCTCTGGCTTTTCTCTGTTCTTGCCACCTGCTCATGTACTAACCATGGGTTTTCAACTGCTTCCCTCCTGAAATCTAATGAGATCACCACAAAACAGGCCCTGTGGATGACAGCCATCATTATACAGAAATCAACAAGGGCTCCAACTAAATGCACCATATAAGACTTATCTTCAGAAATGAATCCTTGAAAACATCAGCCTGGCAATGACAGAAAAGAATTCTGCCTAGTTAGAGTTCTCTGCAGGAAGTGTTTTTGATATTGTTTTGGCTTGAGGGAGAAAAAAAAAAAAAACAACACTGGACTTTGTGGGGGTTACCTAAGTGCACAGTGAAACTGCAAATTCAAACAGTTTGAATCCTGTCCTCCAAATACAGAGGTCTTATGTGAAAACAATCTCATTTTCATTTTGCTTTCTGGGAAGCCCTCCAAGGCACAGTGAATCGCCAACTTTTTATGACCTTTAGTTCCTTAGCTGCTCCCAAGGGAAAATTGACCTTGGAGCTGTAGAAAGAAGGGAAATCATTTTCAAGCTGGTGCAGAACAGGGGGCAGAAGTTTTGTTCTTTTTGTTTCCTCATTGAACAAAGCATATGGGTTCTCCTGCACCAAATTCTTAGCCCCTCTGAGGTCACAGACATGAGGACAAGTTGGGGACGAAGATGCACATTAATCCCACAGTCAGGATGTGGACAAGACTGCCACATGGGATGGAGACCCAGGTAGCCAGTCAGGAGCAGTTCCCAGAAAAGCATTAGGAATAAAAATTGATTAGTTCCTCTGCAGATTCACAGCTGATACAGGGCTTTCTGATGCTTCAGAGCATTTTAGGACTGAAATGAAGTTTTAGGCACAAGAACTCCCCCTGTAATTTTAGTTGGCTTCTCTAGGTATTGGGACTAAAGATGGAGTCTCGATCTGTAGGAGAACCTCCTTAGGTTTCCTCTGTGTGTGTATGTGTTAGTTGCTGAATAGTGTCTGACTCATTGAGAGGAATACTGTAGCCTACCAGGCTCCTCTGTCCATAGAATTCTCCAGGCAAGGATACTGTAGCCATTCCCTTCTCCAGGGGATCTTCCCGACCCAGGGATCAAACCCAGGTTTCCTGCCTTTCGGCAGATTCTTTGCCATCTGAGCCACCAGGGAAGTCCCCTTAGGTTTCCTATCACTTGGCAACTGCTTGACCCATGAGACATCCATCTGGTCATGGAGTTAACCAAGAAAGGAATGGTGTACATCAAGAGACACCACGGGGGCTCTTTAGGTCATACACATGTACACTGTCCCACAGGCATGGAATAGATTAAGGGACAGTGATTTGTTACCACTTGCTTCTCTCAGCAAGAAGTTTTTGAGATCTTACTTTGCTCATAGACAAAAGGGTTTGAAAGGTTTTTGCCTTAGAGGCAGACTTTGTTAAGTAACAATTAATGTCTTGTTTCCAGTACTCATTGAAAATCTAATTAGAATAACAACACTACCACAGCGACCCTAGCCCCAAGCAGTCACTATCTGAGTGGGTCTCTGCAGCCTGGGAACAGGCTGTATAGACATTCAGCATTTTTAATTTCTGAAAATAGCTGTGTATCCCATTCCTACCATTTGTAAGCCCTAGGAATCCAGAGAACTGTTTGGTAAAAGAAAAAAAAAAAAAGAGCAAAGAATTTGGAGTCCCAAGCTGTCTGGGACTTGCCTGCTGAGTGATATCGAGAAGGGCACTCACCTTGAATGAGTCTCAGGTTCCTTATCTCAAAGGATATCATCGGAAAATGACTCTCCTCTTACAGGGCTCTTATGAAGATTAAATAAAACCATACTGGAAAGTTTTGACATACTTAGCTTTCTCAAGACAGACATTTGACTGCAGAAATAAACTTCAAAAAAATTCCTGGTATACCACATGAATAATTTGTGTGTTACGTTAAAATCAAACAAACTAAACAATGTTTATGAACCAGGAAAGAGACACACTTTTCTCTCACAGTTTCAGAAAGAGATTAATGGACTAACACGTGGGCAATTGTTTATGTGCATGTGTTCTAGTTACTTTTCTGGAAGGGAGGAAAACCATTGTGATATTGATTTTTATGCCTGTGCAGGATCAACGATACCATGGAGGTGGTGGTGCCATAAAAATGTACTCTGAGAATCCAAGCAAATAATTTAGAGAGGACTCCTGAGTCTTTTATACTTAAAATACAAATAGTATAGCTATTTGGTGGGGATTTTTCCCAGAACAGAGTGTAGAGAACATGAGTTTTGAAGTCAGACACACTCCAACTTAAATTTTACCTCCTCTCACTAGCTCTGTGACTTGAGCAAGTATGTAAATTTGTTAAAGGGATTAAATGGAAAAAAAAAAAGATAAAAGCAATAGTTCAATTCTTGGTCCTAAGAAGTACCAGATAAAGATGAAATGTTGATATTTGTCCCTCTATTTCAGCTCAACTTTTCTCTTTATCCTAATGTTTTAGTTAGCAAAAATGATAGTATGTGAGCAGAGTTCACGTGGGGCCAGATGCCTTAGAAAAGGGTGTTCCGTGGACCTGGTGATGCAATCTCTGTTTTTAATGCCTTTAAAATGTCATACTCTTAGGTATGTATGAGGCGGGTCAGTAAAGAAACTCTTTGTTAACCAACCACATCTCATGATGGCTTTCTTTACCTTGATCTTGTAAATGCTCAGGACTTGTGGCTGCTTTGGAATGTTTGCCAGATGGCTAATTTAATTTTTAGGATGTATCTGAAAAAATAGCACAAGCCTCATTCTGTCTACATTCCTTGGGTTCAGTTGAGTGGATATTAGTGAGGTAAAGTGAGATAGTAATTAAATCCTTGAGTTACCAGAGAAAGATTAAGATGGTGTAATTTCTTTCTCTGGAAATGGTGCCGATGTTGTACTTTGGTTGGGGCTCATGAATCTTTGGAAGAGAAAGGGGCAGAGATCTAGCCTGAGAATTGCCTAGGTTTCTTTAGGATGTATTCAGGACTCCAGTGATTGCCACTAGGAGTGGAAACACTTCCCTTTGCTCCTCACCCACTCCTCCCCTTACCTTTCCTCAAAGAAGGTCCAGTCAATGCTGGCCTTTTGGTTATAGTGGTACCCAATGGGCCGGGACAGGGCAACCCAAGGGCCAGTGAAGAACCTCTGACTTTGTTAGTCCGCTTGCCTTCCTCAGTGACTCTCCCCAGTTTAAGCTCCTGCATGTGCTTAATTCCAAGACCACTTGGGGAACACAGTGGTTTGGGAATGAGGCAAAAATGAGTAGAACCCTGGCTCAGCCTCTGACTGACTGAACTTGGGCAAAATAATTATCTTCTGAGTTCTAACTCCTGACATAGCAAAGGAATAATACTATCTATATAATCTAGTCAACCTCAAGAATAATCTTCCACCACTTAACATATCCAATATGCATGAAGTGGGAAGAAAAGCTGGGTGTACTCTCAAGGGGCCGCCGGCATTTTGGTCTCAAGCACAGGTACGACACACAAGCTACAGGACTGTGGCTGAATCTGGCCAAAGCGTCTGAAGTGCTGACACCCTTCTCTTTCAAACCACCTCCACCATTATCTCTAAGAATTCTGGAAACCGGCCAGCTGTGCACTTCACATTTTACTGAGCATAAAATCGTCACAGAAATCTATCAGTTTCTCATAATTCTTCCAGAACATTCCAGGAGTCAGTCCCAGATTCATCCAAAATCACACATGGGGTTTCTGCCTGGGCTGCACTCTCAATGGCCTCAGCTTCTTCCTGGAGTTAACCGCAGGAGCCACTTAAAACTTCTAGTCACAAACCTCACAAGGGGATCATTTCAGTTCCATGAATGATTGACAAAAGTAGTATCAAACATTACCTGGTCTCACACATGGCCCAACTCCTTCCCCAAAGGCAGTTCAAAAAAAAAAAAAAAAAATAGGGCCTCCTTATCACCAGGTTTCTAATAATTACAAGAACCAGGAACCATTACATAGAACTGCCAGACATACGCAGTGACAACAGGACGATATTTCTAAGGCAAGTTATATCCAGACCTAAAGAAGAGCGGATCATGCTCACTAAAAATAACATATCTCCAGAATGTGTACTTAGAGGGAAAAATTCCATGTTTTTTGAGAATTATGCAACAATCTTAGTCTCCCACCAGAACAACTTATTCTAGAGCTAGTCTGTTTTCTCCTGTAAATCTCCAGCAGCAGGAGACGCCTCTCCTCAGGCACAAGCTCCTATATCTGTGGTGGTACCAGATATCCAGTTTGTGTGTGAATCTTTTTCACATTTGTTTATTATAGAGCTGGGAAGGGCCCTGTGACATTTACTACTCTGGGCAGGATAAAAATGGTCTGGAAAGAATACAGGCTATAGCTTCAGAGAAAGATACCTTCTATGTTGCCTTGTATCTGTTCTTTAGAGAGAATCAAGCAAGGGCTTTAGCGATCCTTCGTCAAAGGTAGGAAACAGCTGGTATCAGTAAATGATTGACCTGCTGCCTGGGGTGATCAGTTTAGGTAAATAAGCTTGATTCTGCTCCAGCAATTTCAAGACTTTTAACTCCCTAGGTTCCAGAGCAGAGAAGAGCAATAGGGCTTCCTGAGAGACCTTGTTATTTGAAGCTGACAGTCCTCTGCATGGACAGCGTGTTCCTCAGAATAATTGCTAACTGTCCCCTCTGGTATATCTTGAATCCTTGCAAGCAAATTCTGGAGCAAAGCCATGACCAATGAAAGAATGTCAATAAATTTCAATAAATAAGATTTTTTTAATAATGAAAGATTAAAAGTCTTTTGAAATATGTAGAGCAACAACAACAATTTTCAAAGGAGAGAGAAACTGGAAGAAAATTACAGCGCATTCTTCAGAACACATTAGTGGACAAATGATTGGATTAGCCCAATACACACATCCCCTGACCACATCTTCAGCAGAACATCATGAGATGCTCTGGCCACAAGGTTGGGTCAAGTGTTAGCTTTTCAGAGAAATGCCTGTGAGCAGACAGAGCACCTACCTTGACTGCTGCTTCTCAATCTGGTTTCTTCTCTCAGCCTCCTTCCTGATTCAGCAGCGGTGGCCTGCGACTGCTCTAATCTTTGTGTAAGATTTTGGGATGTTCGGAAGAAGCATGGACACAGGCTTCTACATTCCTTCCAAGCACAAAATTTAGATGTTCCCCTCCGTTTCCTTTCTTGGCCTCTCTGGCTCCTGCAGACAGTGGTCACGAGCAGTAACTTGCTTGCAGCCAGGTATGTTGACAGATATGAAGGCAGGAGCCCGTGCTGGTCTCAGCTGCCCTGACTGGCCAATCATTACATACCAGGTCAGACTCTCAGTCCTGCTCAAACCCAACCAGAGATCTGAGTGACAGTCAGATAGCAGCACCACAGCGGGCAAAAGACAGGATCTGTTAGCTATTTAACAATCCAGATAAGCAAATACCTTACAGGTGGATCTCTGAAGTACGCAGGACAATCATATCTGGGAGGAAAATCCCTTTTATTTCATTCCTTTTTATTTTAGCAATGTCAGAAGGGAATTTGGAGGTCACTTAATCAATTTTTTTGAAATTTAATAAGGAAATGTCTTTTATTGAACTGTCCAGGAGAATCATCTGGAAGTACCTTGAACAAATATGGCTATCATTTACTGAGGGTGTACTATAGTTTAGGCATTTTAGATATATTGCCACAAATCCTCATAAAAATAACCTTGAGATTTTATCTTTTTTTATGGATGAAGGGACAGAGGCTCAAAGGGGTAATGGTCAGGCAATGAATAGGTGTCTAGTCAGGATTTTAGGGCTTCCTAGGCACTAGTGGTAAAGAACTCGCCTGGGAATGTAGGAGACGTAAGAGATGCAGGTTCGATCCCTGGATCGGGAGGATCCCCTGGAGGAGGGCATGGCAATCTGCTCCAATATTCTCGCCTGGAGAATCCCAGGGACAGAAAAGCCTTGTGGACTACGGGACATAGGGTCGTGGAGAATTGAACGTGACTGAACTGACTTAGTACACAGCACACAAGCCATTAAGTTGGTGGTAATTTGTTATAATAGCAATATGAAATGAGCACTTTCACAATGCTCACTCTCTCACTTAGCATCCCATTCCACATACGAATGCTTTTTATTACCAGGACCTACCTGTTTGAAATGGCAGCTCATGAGTTCTAGCTCTTTCCTGCATATTAGGCACTCATGGAGGCAGTTGAAAAATGACGGAAAAGGGCTCAGAGACTAGATTCTGCTGCCAGCTCTGCCCTAGGCCAGGTGGCTCTCTCTCTGGTTTTGTTTTCTCTCCCGTAACATTAGCACTGGGACAAATGCTCTTTGGTCCTTTCCACATCTAAAGTCATAAGATTCTAAAGTCTCAGTCATAAATATCACTGTCACGTTTCTCTCAATCTTTTCTGGTGTGTGGCAAGTTATTTCTACACCCACTGGTTGCTGGTGGGGGATACTTTTGTAAAAGGCAATCTAATATCACATTTCACAGAGACCATGAAATGAAACTCTCTGGGCCCTGATTGAGAAAACACCCACTGGGGATCAGGGAGGAAAGTCTTTAGGCCAAAAAAGCAGGGATATTCTCAGGTTAAACAAAGAAGCAGTTTCAGTGGCCTCCCTGTTCCCCAAGAGCTTGGCTTCTAGGGCCTTTCTCCACAGGATAAATCTTGTTCTTTAGACCCCTTAGATTAAAGCCATATGCTGGCCCAAGGCTTCTCTGGATGGGATGATGCTACTGACAGAGGCTGACACTCCTGGGTACCCCCTCTCCATCCATCCTGTCCCCAAACACTGCCCAGCTGTGCAAACACCCTGGACTGAGCAGCACTTTGGTTTACTGGCGCTCATCCAGGCCATCCATCCTGGGTGAGGTTTGAGGCCCATGGGTTTTGGCCATGATCCTTCCATTGCAACCCTCCATCCTGAGAATGAAAGGTTTCAAGTCTTAAAGATAATAACACTCATTTAGTCATAGTGAGCGGATCTGCAGAGGGGTAAACAAAGAACATACTGCTGATCAAGAAGAATTTCTCTGGGGCAGGGCAGGGGGAGAATTCACAACAAAAATCCAGGATACTCAGGCATCTCAAGTTCAGGAAGACACAGAAAAGGAAACACTTTCCAAGTTGGAGGAATGGGATTTGGTCTCTGCATTGAGTGCTAACTGGGTACAGCTGTCCATGGAACTGGGTGACCCCCAAACCTTTCTCTCCTGAGTTTAAACTGCTGCCCTGGACAATGTGGAGAGAGGATAGTCTGAACACAGACTTCTGCAGGAAACATGAAGAAAGTTCACTTATGAAAAAGAGAGGTGATTTCCTATCTCAAATAGCAGTTTATTTATATAGTTAGTTAGTGAGTTAAAGATGTTCAACCAAAAGAGCCCAGACAAACCTAATTCTTGGCAAAAGTGTGGTAGAATCAATTATAATTTTTTTTAGCCTGGGAAAGAACATAAATTTAGGTCATTCCAATAGCTTCTTCACAGTGGACTCTTTTAAAAATGTATATTTGATTTGAAAGGGAATTTTATATCCCGTTTGAAAAACCCTGATCACTCGGTACAAAGAGAAGGCAACCACAAAAATAAATGCAATGCAAAAAAACTTAAAAAAAGATAAATACAATAGAAACAAAATGATATTCAACATTTGCTTACCTGGATGGTAAAGAATCTACCTGCAATGTAGGAGACCAGGGTTTAATCCCTGGGTCATGAAGATCCCCTGGATGGCATGTCAACCCACTCCATTATTCTTGTTGGAGAATTCCATAGATTAGAGGAGCCTGGCAGGCTATAGTCCACAGGGCCGCAAAGAGTTGGACATGACTGAGCGACCAACACTTCACAGATACTATCACTTTTTTGTTTTGTTTTTGCTGAATAAACAAGCCTCAAAGACATTTTTGTCATTAAGCTGAGATCTTCCCCTCAACTGACCAGAATGGTTAAGTGATTAACGATATTAGTGATAACTAGGGTGTGGCCACTTTCCACCTTGCATCATTTTACAGACCACCAGGGATGTGAATCCTACTCTCTGAGCAACGCATATTTGGTCCAGTGATTGTGCAACACTGTCTGAATTTATCTGCTTTCTCTTTCATTAACTGGTTTCTGTTAAATCATTTACCAGTGGACACAATGGCTTGCAGTCAACCATGTAGCAGAGGCTGTGCTCAGTGCTCTTTGGAGGGGTAGGTGCAAAGTTCCCACCCTGGCACTAAGACCAGTAGCTAAGTATTTACTACATGCCAGACTCTGTGCTAGATGCTTTTCACATATTTTCTTTTTTTTTTTTTCACATATTTTCTTATTTGGCCTTCTCAATAACCCTTTGTAGTACATATTGTTAGTCCTATATTCTATATATTTAGATATATTAGTTTGCCTAAGATCACATGGCCACCGTGTGATTGATTTGAGATAGAAACCCACGTCTATGCATCTCTGAAATGCCTGTTCTTAGTTTCTGGGCTAAATAGAATGTTTATAACCCAGCAGTAATATGATAAATTATGATTAGATAATAAAGGGTTCATATATAATACAATGGTTCCATTGTCATTGGGGCAATGTTTCGATGCAAGTAATATGTTCAGAAATTGAGTTAGACCAGCAGAATCATTGCATTTTCACCATGCAGGTTATGGGGTTCCCAGGTGGTGCTAACGTTAAAGAAACCGCTTACTGATGCAGGAGATGAAAGAGACATGGGTTCGATCCCTGGGTCAAGAAGATAACCTGGAGTGGGAAATGGCAACCCACTCCAGTATTCTTGCTGGAAAATTCCATGAGCAGAGGAACCTGGTGGGCTACAAAGAGTGGGACACCACTGTGGGACTGAGCTCACTCATTCATGCAGGTGATACCTGCTTCGCTTCTGTTTGGACCCAGTCCTGTCTACATTCTGTCATTTTTTATTAAAACCAAATGAAATGACTGGAAATGGTGCTTATCAAAGCCAACCAAAGTATAGTATGGTAGATTTACTCAAGAATCACTAAAATCACAGGCAGAAAATTCTGAATATGACTATTTTCTTTAACTGTTTTGTGATAACTTGAATAGAAATATAATTATCCCTAATTACCTGTCCTAAAATTCAACTTCAAGAAATGATTACTTAGAATTAAATTTGATCTCTGTTAAATGTATAAATAGGACTTTTATCCAACCTATTATTTTTGTAGGGTATAGGGTAAAAAGAGAAATTCACCAAAACTCAGTGGCCTCAGATACACTATTAAGAAGAATTATGAATAGGGAAATATTGAAATCTTTACTGCCAACAGAAACTGTAGGCCCACTTTTATTTATTCTTTGTATGCACAAACACATGATCTCTTCATTGTTCTATTTCTGGGCATTTGGCAACCACTCAGAGTAACATGGGACAGAGGTGTTAGTCAGATGAGAGCATGAATGTCAAGAGGACTGAGCCTAAGCCTTGTAGAAATAGCTGAAGTGCTGAGGGGGAAGCTCGGAAAAGCATGGGTGACAAGGTTGTGTACGTTTCATGCAAGGCTCATTTTGGGAATCCCAGGCATGTGCTGTTAATTTCAGTATGTGTGAGACAAGGCTGAAAAGGTCTTCATCTAATATACTATAATCAGGTATTTTATTGATGCTGAGTCTGTAACTTTTTAAAACAAAATTAGAAGTGAACCAATAATAAATTGTGCACAAAGGAAAAGTGCCTGCTAGAGTTTTATATTTATTCTGAGGTTTAAGCCTATTTAGGTAGTTCAAATAAAACACAAGAAAAAACATCATGTCATCATACCTGTTAAACTTTTTTTCCAGTTAAAATGAGGTAATCTGGCTTTACAATGTCTTAGGTTGAATTAAACAGTTTGATCCAGGTTACAAGAAAGATGAGAGAGATATATTTGAACAATTATTTCCTAGTGGGGAAAAAGTCATGTGAAATGCATATGAATAAGATAATTATGCCACAAAATACATTTCAGAGTGTCAAGCAGCATATATGCAAAATTTTATAACCTTAAAATTGGTATAACAGTATTATTTTTTACTTAGCAAACAGCATGCATTGTCATATAAAACAAGCATAGAGGACAAAATATATTATATAATAGAGAATTTATCAGATTCACATTATCATCTGAATTGACCGAGACTTATTTTCACTATGACAATCTCTGTATTTTCTAGTCAGTGAGGTTAAGTATTACATTTGGCATATACACAATACAAATAATGCCACACACAATCTGTATGTAATACTTATTACTATCAGGAATTTAGTAAGTATAATAGCAGCAAAGTACCACTGTTTCTAGAATATGTTCTAAGGTTTATCATATTGATACCATAGATTTATGATTGAAGTGTTATTAGTGCTCTAAACTAATAACAAGTGTAAAACCGCATATGTACAAAGCTACGGAAGGCCTATTTGACTTTTCAAGGTGCTGTGCTTTTCTGAATGAAGCATACTGGCCCCAGTTCTGAGTTCTAATCAGGTCAAGTTCTAGTGATGGGGTGGGAGTAGGGGTGCAGAATAATGCATTGGAGGAGGAGAAGGTGCAAAACCCACTGTGGTCAGAGTGCATTTGCACATTGCTGAATGTATGTGCTTTTTATTGTAAGTTTTGCCAGCATCCACAGCAATCATCAGTTGATTGAGGATGACCAGGAGACAAGAGGAAGCAGTGGTATACATGACAGAGATGAGAGGGAAGGAGATGGAGAATGCCTCTACATTATTGGTGGAAAGCCTCAATAGACTGTGAGATCGAATTTCCAGTGAAGAGAAGATTTTATCCAAACTTGTGGCTTAGAAACAAATTTGAGAAGTCTAAGAACACGTTTTGTTGGAGTAAAGACTAGAATACTATATATCCACTACAGGATAGAGTTATCATAGAATATCTTTACAGTGTCTTAAGACTGTGCTATTTCAACAACGTCAATAGCATTTTGTATTGTATTCCTCTGGTTTAGGACCAGTTCGGTGATGACAGCGCCGTTAGCATCACTATTTCTTGTAAGAAGCTGGGGAAGCCAGGGCATAAGGAGACTGCGGAGCTCTCAGAACAGTAAAGAGCTATGTTTGGAATGAAAGGTAAAGTTTCTAGCTGAACCACTTACCACCCAGTCAGGTGACTCCTGTGTGTCCCAAGGCAACATCTGTGACTGACAAAGCTCTGGTGGCAAATACTAGGAGGCAGTACGAGGAAGAGGGAAGTTAGTGGAATTTAGAATATGTCTGTTAGGGGACAGACATTTCTCTGCCATACAAAAGAAATTTTCTATCAGTCTGCGCATTTAATATTATCAACTTTTATTCACTCCCTTTTGGCATAGCAGGACTATTTTAGTGTGTATTTAGGAAAGCTCAGCTCACTAGCTCAGGCATTTCTTTCAGTCGCACTCATCTCATCTTACAGGTCACTAAAGGTGCTACTATGGACAAGGCCTGTCATTCTAAGCCACTCTCTTGAGAAATGAACCCAGGTAGCATTTCTCTACACACGCCAAACAAGGAAGATTACCACCCCTGTGCACCCTCTGAGCACAGGCCTTCAACCTAATTATTAAGGACCTGATATTTGGGGGGAGCTAGTTGACTGTGGTTTGCAAAACTGCAGGCAGCATCTTTATCCCAGATGAAAGAACTAATCTGTGCAGATTGAGCACAGAAGTGCTTCTTTGCTCTGCAAGGTGGGAGGCGGGGGAGGGGGTGGTTTCTCATGGCAGTGCCCTGATCATTAGCTCATTCTGTTGCCCCTGGAACCTAACAGTAAAAATCTGCAATCAGCCAATGAAGAACATTACAAAAACTTCAGCTGTAGCATGAACAGATTCTGTCAGATGGTCTAATTTGTGTAGGACTTTTGCTTCCTAGAAAAAGCAGCAGTTTAATCTCCATCTTAATCTCTTCTGTTTCTCCACCTTTAGTTTGGCACTAAGCCTCCCAGCTGGGTTGTATATAATAATAACGTCTCTGTAGGCAGCATTTTCTTACTGTAAGATTCAGAAAAAAGCGAAAGTAGAAAATCATTAAATTCCAGAATGCTCTTCTACACTGTCTTCTTGAACAGAAAGATAATGTGTTTGATGAGAATATAAGGTCAGGTTAGAAGCAGGACTCTTAAGAACGATCATTACCTGGGCTCAGCTCTCGTGCTTTGGTTTGAGTTTATATAAAATCCTGGGTTTGGGCTGTGGCTTAACTGTTCTTAAGAATTCAAGGGTCTGGACTCAGTGCTGAGGAGGAAACTTAAACTTAATTACTATAGAGTCTAATACAGCAAATGTATAATTTTTGGCATAACCCTCTTAGATCTGCCATTAATTTAAACTTTAATGCTCAATAATTGTTCACTCCCTTCCATTAATTCCATCTTGACCTTGCCCTCTGGTCCTAAGAATACCTTCTGCACCCATGAAACCACAGGGGTACCTCTAAAGGACTCAGAGTTCAAGCCTTTGAACACTGCTCTACTCTGACAGGAGATGTTGTCTGCTGTTTTGCAAACCACAGTCAGCTAGCTGTCCCCAAATTTCAGGTTCTTAGACTGAACTGAACTGAACTGAGTAGTTAGGTTGAATGCCTGTGTTCAGAGGGTGTACACGGGTGGTAATCTTCCTCCTGCGGCATGTGTAGACGGTAACCTTTGCATGAAGCCATGGAGGTGTGGCTATGTGGGAAGTGGTCTAGGGAACTGTAGAAAAACTCAGTATACATTTCAGAATAAATGTGGCCCCAAATCCTGTGAAACTAAAGCTCTCTTTGGCTCAGTCAAGTGACTTTTTCTCTGATCTTGAAGTTCCTCCTGAGTGAATGCTATAGCCTTATTTGACCTGAAAAGTCCCCAGAACTTGTGAGAACAAGAAATGGATTGGGTCACCATTTTTTTTTTTTTTTTCTTGTTGGCAGTGGCAGAAGGAGTCATAGAGCTAAAGTCTCTTTCCGGTTGGTCCCATCATTGAGTCTCCTGCTTGACTTGAGGTCAAGGAGCAGAACACACACATCCTTTACAATATATTAAGCAACTGGGTCTTAGGGCAGCAATTCTGCCAATTCAGGGGTGTTTATCAAGGATGAACTGTAAATAATCCTCCTCCTATCTCCCAGAACTCCCTGCGCAGAATTTCAAAATGCATGCATGAAAGAAGTGAGCATCTGCCCCTCCACAAAGAGCAAGGCTCCATGTATGCAACCTTGGTACCGTTTTCTGTGCTTTTTTATCATGCGAACACTGAGGTGCACTTAAATGTTACAAACAAGTGAAGTGCAACTATATATTTTAACACTAAAGGAGAAAATCAAGTAAACATTTCACTAAACAGTCAGCAGCCCTTGGGTATCATTGGCATCCTGTGTAGATACCTGTCAACACACCTGGCCTCATAGCACCAAGCACCTGGGCAAAGCTGAGGCTGAAATAAAACAGAGCAGAACAACTCTCCTCTTGCCTCCGTATATCTCTTTGCCAAGTAACAAAATATTAAAAGAAAGGAAATGATCTAGTCCTTAGCAGTTGACCAAGTACTAAGATCAAGACCAAAATGAAACAATGACAACACAAATAAAACCCTGAGGGTAGGCTAGGGAATTTCAGAGCTTATCACTGACGTTTAATATCAGAAATGAAGGAAGATTAAGAAAGCGACGGCACTTACTTTCTTCTGCCTTTCCACAGAAAGCCTTAAAAAAGTAATAGCAAAATCCCAGAAACCTCTTTGGAGAGAGATTCAAGACCAAGAGAAGGGACAGTTAAACCACAATTCCCCAAAAGGCTTTGTGTTGTGACCTCTCAAGCTGTGGAAGCTAAAGGCTGGGGCTTAAATTACTCTAAGCAAAACAAAGGCTGGAAGACCAAGCATGGGGGGCGGGGGCGGGGGGGGGCGGGGCGCGGGGCATGTGCTCT